>CM057259.1:22289217-22386353 GCA_029931835.1 Etheostoma nigrum
ATTAACGCCTGACCAAAAAAAAAAGTGAAAAAGTCACTTAAAAATCTACCCGCCACAGTGGCAGGTCGTCAAAAAAGTTACCGTCAGGCCCTGCCCCGAGCCCTGGGGCCAGAACAAAATACCACTAAACCAATGGTTGACAGCATACTCACCAAAAGAAGCTCCCCTTGGGGGTAAAATCTATGATCTTGGGGTTTTCGGAGTACTGGAACGCTGCTGGGATGTCTTTGGTGGTGTTTTTACCGTATTTCACCGTCACAGTTAGCGGGTCCGAGGGCACTCGGTACTTCCCAGTCTTACAGGTGATCTCGGAGTCAAACTTCAGGCTGAAGAGGAGAGAGGAAGAGACTGTTAAAGGCCAACTGTCTCTTCAGGAACCACCTGTAAACACATGAGGCTGTTACTTACACTTCACAGGGAACCCCCCCGACACTGACGGACACGTCCTCTTTAGTTGCCGTGTTCAGATCTTCTCCCTCGATGGTGATCACGGTTCCCCCGGCTGCTGGACCCTTCGCTGGGTGGACAGAGACGGGTTTGGGGTCCTGGACACAGAGAAGGATAAATCAGCTGTTGGTTCTGAGACAAGTTGTTCTTCTGTGTGGTAGTGAAGAGTTCTTAAGTTAATTCCAGAAAATATGCGATAACATTGAATATCACAAAAATGACATTACTTGCTATAGATAAACACATGTTAGTGTTCACAGTTCTGCTGCTTTCAGTATTCTGCTAAAATACAACAAATGACTTGATTTAAAATAAATGAAAGGATATCATTTCCAACATTTTTTTAAATCGAACAAATTGAACATTGCATTGAACATAAAAGGCAGCAGGAAACAAATGACAGTTACATTTTAAAGTGCAGTTTTCTGCTATTTTTTTTCTTGTCTTCCGCGATACGTCGCACCCTTTCGCAATGTGTTTATTACGACGATAAAAACATATTGTACAGCCCTAGTTCATTCCCAGATGAAAAGATTTAAAGCTATAATGCATAATTTGTCTCCCCCATGAAGAATTATAGGTAATGACAACAACACTGTTGGCGCGTCCACATGATACAAGTCTTCCGTGATCGCGCATGAACATTTCACTTTATGAAGTTTTTTAACATTAATATGAGTTCCCCCAGCCTGCCTATGGTCCCCAGTGGCTAGAAATGGTGATAGGTGTAAACCGAGCCCTGGGTATCCTGCTCTGCCTTTGAGACAATGAAAGCTCAGATGGACCGATCTGGAATCTTGCACCCTATGAGGTCATAAGGGGAAAGGTTACCTCCTCTTTCTCTGCCCCCCCCCAGAGAATTTTTTCCAATTTCAAATTATGTCCCTAAAAGGAAAACTTTGTCAACATCTAAAACAATTTAGTTCTCCTTTTTTCTCCGGACTTTAATATTATGCTGGCAAATGGGATCGTCAAGCAAACACACGGGCCAACATATAGATAAAATGAAAGATCGATACTTGGCGTATGTGTATCGACTCAGTTTTGCAGCGGTAAATATTGCGATTCACCCCTAAAACTACTATGAGATGCTTTGAGCTTTAGGCGGAACCTGGACATCCTCTCTAAGGGTGGAAGAAGTATTCATATCCTTTCCTTAAGTAAAAGTACTAACTCGACACTGTAAAAATACTCCGTTACAAGTCAAAGCTCTGCGTAATCACGGAAGGCTTGTATCATGTGGGCGCGCCAACAGTTTTGTTGTCATTACTTAGAATTCCTCATGGGGGCGACAAAAACTTCCCAATACAGCTTTAAGTGCAGTACTTAAGTAAAAGTACTGAATTATATTCCACCAGTGATCCACTCCAGTGTGCCAGGGGACCAGGAACTGGTCAGACACTTCCACATAATGTTTAGGACTCATTTTACTTTGAGTTATTGTCTACAGTCTTTACTTTATAATGACTTCCAATTAGTTTTTATACCGCCTATTACAGTCTGTGTTGTTGCTCAAGAGGCCCCCCTTTCAGGCCCTTTGGCATGAAAATCACATTTCAGGAACAAAAACAACAATCTGTCAAACCAAAAGGCAAAGACAGACAAATCCACACGAAACTTTAATTGAGAGGAGTTCTTCAGTATGAACGCTTTGATCACATCCAAACCAAAGTATATTTTAAAGCTAAATAGCTCCCATGGTATTTATTTAGGTAGCGAGCTATGTCTAAAAACAAACTGTACACTTTCACCGCGGGGGAGTTTGATCAACGGGTGTGCCCGAGGAGTATTGATAAAGGCGAGCAGCTGGTGTACACCTGCTGGGGGGGTTTCCTGTTTGTTCTGGAAGGTTTTGTGCAGCGCTTGACAACATGACAATCCAAACAAGAACGCATATTAATTCTGGGCTACACACTGAAGGATAAAGCAGCCTCGCAAACTTAAGAAGGCAATCTGTCTGGAGGATTAAGACAAAACATTGAAGCGCAAGTGTGTGAGAGAAGTCTTTTGTGCTTGTTTGAAAGCGAGATGAGAGAAATAAAGGTGTGAATATGAATCCTAAGTGAAGTAGTACAATGTGTTTTTTTTAAATCAGCGTAGCACAGGAGTGTGTCGTGCAGCTGCTGAGACGTACTTAAGCATCTGGTTTGGTGGCGTTCCCGTTCTGGCAGACGGAGCCGCAAACACAAGAATAAATATCCCTGAAGAGAGACAAACTCAAACAGCAGCTCTCTGCCTGGCTGGAAGTTAGACACAAACACGGCAGACGCACAGGAGGTGGCAGGTACCCCAATACATTTGGTCCGTCAGGCAAAAAAACAAACACTTATAGAAGAAAAACAAATTCACACCCAGAGATTCAATTGCAGACATACAACACATGGATGGATTTATTGACATGATATAAAAAAGGAAGAGGGGGAAGGCTGCCTTTCTAAGGCTGCATGATTTGAGTAAAATACTTTACTATTTGCAATTGCTTTGACTGAAATAGCGATATGATTCACAAAATTGGAGGATATGATCATTTTTGCATAATTATTCTCATTTTCTCACAGAAAAAGAAGCGCAACAGTGTAGTGATGGAGAGAGAGAGCGAGGGCAGCGCACCTCCTTTAGGTAAACGCGAGGAGAAGCAGGCAGAGAGGACTGGCAGAGAGAGGTAACGTTACTGCCGGCGGAGAGAAGCAAGGGATGAATTGAGGAAGGAGAGAGAGGCAGAGCGACAACAGCGTCCCATTTTTGTATTGTATTTGCGGAAAAATTTCGTGTCAGATTAATTAGATTTCGCTACGTCCTGACTCTGCCCTGCTACGTCCTGCTCTGCCCTGCAGTGCCCTGCTACGTCCTGCTCTGCCCTGCTACGTCCTGCTCTGCCCTGCAGTGCCCTGCTACGTCCTGCTCTGCCCTGCAGTGCCTTGCTACGTCCTGCTCTGCCCTGCTACGTCCTGCTCTGCCCTGCTACGTCCTGCTCTGCCCTGCTACGTCCTGCTCTGCCCTGCAGTGCCCTGCTACGTCCTGCTCTGCCCTACAGTGCCCTGCTACGTCCTGCTCTGCCCTGCAGTGCCCTGCTACGTCCTGCTCTGCCCTGCTACGTCCTGCTCTGCCCTGCAGTGCCCTGCTACGTCCTGCTCTGCCCTACAGTGCCCTGCTACGTCCTGCTCTGCCCTGCAGTGCCCTGCTACGTCCTGCTCTGCCCTGCTACGTCCTGCTCTGCCCTGCAGTGCCCTGCTACGTCCTGCTCTGCCCTACAGTGCCCTGCTACGTCCTGCTCTGCCCTGCAGTGCCTTGCTACGTCCTGCTCTGCCCTGCAGTGCCTTGCTACGTCCTGCTCTGCCCTGCTACGTCTTGCTCTGCCCTACAGTGCCCTGCTACGTCCTGCTCGGCCCTGCAGTGCCCTGCTACGTCCTGCTCTGCCCTGCAGTGCCTTGCTACGTCCTGCTCTGCCCTGCTACGTCTTGCTCTGCCCTACAGTGCCCTGCTACGTCCTGCTCGGCCCTGCAGTGCCCTGCTACGTCCTGCTCTGCCCTGCTACGTCCTGCTCTGCCCTGCAGTGCCCTGCTACGTCCTGCTCTGCCCTGCTACGTCCTGCTCTGCCCTGCAGTGCCCTGCTACGTCCTGCTCTGCCCTGCTACGTCCTGCTCTGCCCTGCAGTGCCCTGCTACGTCCTGCTCTGCCCTGCTCTGCCCTGCAGTGCCCTGCTACGCCTTGCAGTACCTTACTACGTCCTGTAATGCCCTCATATGCCCTGCTACACCCAGTGCCCTGAACTACTACAACTACTATTTCTAGTCATAGTTCCATTATCTTTTATTGTGACTGTTATTGCCACTGTTCATCACCCCCCCAACCGGCACCGCCAGACACCACCTACCAAGAGCCTGGGTCTGTCTGAGGTTTCTCCCTAAAAGGGAGTTTTCCTCGCCACTGTCGCAATAAATGCTCGCTCTTGGGGGAATTACAGGAATTGTTCGGCCTCTAAATACTCTGTGTGTCTTGAGATAACTTTTGATATGGTTTGATACTATAAATATAACTGAGTTTGATTGATTGACTGTTTCAGATCAGCCTCGAGGCTGTCAAACTACCTGCAGTGTCGCTTTAAATGACCTTAAATGGTAACCAAGTCAGGAAATGTTTTGTGAAACAATGTTTTTGTCCTTCAGACTAATTTACATAAGTTATTATATGGGATTACACGCCTGTTTCTGTAGCGTTGGTTTAGTCATTCTGTTTTGACAGAAAAGAAATAAAAAACAATCTCAGAGGAGAAGTTTATTGTTGGAGAGTTTACCGACAGAGACAAGCTGCTGCTGAAGAGAAGTTGTCATTTTAGTCTCAGCCGTTTGCTTTAATTAGCTTTTTGTCAGCTGGACATTAAAAAACAAGAAATATGAAAGTGAACAACAACCTGTAAATTAAACAACTGAGCGTAATTAGAGAAACAAAAAGAGAACAGCAGGGGAAATCCATTTATTTTGAAGAAAGAACGGAAGAACGGCTGGAAGTTGGACACAGTTTTGTGCATTGGTGAATTTCCATGTGAGGGACATTTTTTACGCATCGCTGCGTCTTTATGGAGCAAGATTTCTCTGCACCTCACCAGAGGAAGGCTGCGTCTTTGACTTTGGGACATGTAAGAAGTTCTTTTGTGGATCAGGGTGAACTCGTGTGTTGCAGTGTTTTGACATTGAGAACGAGGTGGCTAACTGCTAACGGCGCTAGATTTTTGCTAGCAGTACCTAGCTACTGCGCATGTGCGACTGCCAACAAAGATGGGATAGAAGTGTGATGCCTCACTCTGTAGCTAAAACAGAGAGCTCAACACACAGGATCTGCAGCAATGTGCGATACAACGAAAATATGGTGTTTTTTGAAAATTAAACCACATAAACCTATTCTGGTACAACCTCAGAATACAATACCTGAAAATCAGCATAATTTGGGCACGTTAAAGTAGCTGTGTCACACACTGTTCTGTATTGCCTCAGAAACTTTAGAGTGTGCAGATTTCAGGAGACCAGATTCAACCATTTTTTATAAGCTTCCTGCAGCTGAACCAACATGTTTTTAGGGTTGGGTACAGAGGTGGGTAGTAACGAGTTACATTTACTCCGTTACATTTACTTGAGTAAGTTGTTGAAAAAAATTGTACTTCTAGGAGTAGTTTTAAATCACTATACTTGTACTTGTACTTGAGTAGATTAGTGAAGAAGAAGCTGTACTCTTACTCCGCTACATCAGGCTACAATGAGCTCCTTACTTTTCTTTTTACCTCTTTGGTATTCTACGCGTCATCGTTTTTACCCCAGCGTACGTCTCATTTTAATGTTTTATTTTGACGAGAGAGAGAGAGAGAGAGAGAGAGAGAGAGAGAGAGAGAGAGAGAGAGACTTCCTGTAAAGGCTCTACCACGTGACTGTGTTCCACCAATCAAACGTCGTTGTGCAGTCACGTGACCATACTCAATCTCAGCGGCGGGACAGGTTAGCTTTACAGTCGTAGCAAAACAAAGATGTCAGAATCAACCATCGCCAAGGCAACGCAGTTACTCGAACAGTTACTCACTACTTGAGTAGTTTTTTCATCAAGTACTTTTTTACTCTTACTCAAGTAATTATTTGGATGACTACTTTTACTTTTACTTGAATCAAATTATTCTGAAGTAACAGTACTTTTACTTTAGTACAATTTTTGGCTACTCTACCCACCTCTGGTTGGGTACCAAACCTGGTACAATCCCGGAAATCGTCGGTATATAGACTAATGCGGAATCAACAAAGTCTAAAGACATTTGGCAGCTTCTTTAGTAGTGAACAGTGTTTGGGTTCAGACCTACCCGATAGGTGAAAATGACCTGAGACCTCCCTGTTCTTCCTCCCTCTACTTCTATCTCTACTGCTCCACTGTGGGAGATTTCGGGAGGGAGGTCCGACGGTGGGATTCTCCTCGCTGGGCCGATCTCACACACCACACTGTGGACAGAAAGAGAGGTTAAATAATAGCAAGGACTGCCAGCTCAGGCTGCAGCTGACAGTGGTGGAATCTAACAAAGTAGGCCTACTATGAGTACCAAGTCCAGGTAATTTACTCAAGTATTTCCATGTTCTGTTACTTTATACTTCTCTACATCTGCAGATTTGTAGATGTTGAATGTTTGTGAAAGCACTGAAGGTTGAAGTGTTCCTTTATGTGTTAAGATAATTCTCTTAAGCTAAATAAAGTCTTTAAAAAGCCTCGGCGGAAAATGAATCATCACAAAGTTGAAAACAGGGCTGTTTTTCGGACACCATAAAAAAGTTTTTAATCTTTTTAGAGATACGTGGTTCTCACATGACAGCAACGCTACAAACATATGAAGATCTTATAGAATGTGATGCATTGCTGTAGATTAAACTACCCCAACAGTATATAAAAGGGGTTAAAATGAGCACATATGCAGCAGGAAAATGCAACATACATTAATCCAGAAACATCAGATATTCAGTCGCTCCGTTGGACTACCTGGTAGAGACGGAGTATCTGTCCCCCTGGTGAACACAGTTCACCCCGGCCACTGTGATCTGCTTGATGTCTTCCTTCTTCACTCCCATGTTGGAGCCTTTGATGGTCACGGAGATCCGACCATTCAGAGGGCCGAAGCGAGGGATGATCTGCAGAAAGGAGAGGAAAGACAGTGAGATTCCCTCTTTAGCATTTAGCTTAGGGCAGCATCAATTCATAGTCATTTTGTACGTATTTTTATACGTTTTATGTTTCTATGTGGTCGTTTTGCATTTCTTTATAGACGTTTTGCACACATTTTTAGTTATTTTACATCAATATTTAGATGTTTTAGATTTGTGAAATTAAAGGTGAATCCTGTAGGGAGATATTTCTAATACAACCAGGCATCGCCTAAAAACTAAGACCTACCATTATTAAAAATAAGACATTTTAAGACATTTTACAACCTTACTTTTTCAAAATCTAATTTTAATCTTTTTTATAGATACTTTTTTTGGGCATTTTAGGCCTTTATTTGATACGAGTGTTTTTAGGCATGAAATGGGAGATAATGAGTACTTGTAGATGGGGCGCACCCACTTCCCATCGATGGCCATATGTATATAGTTTATTGACAGGCTTTGATTTCATTGAAAAATTCACATTTGCCAAGAATGTTGGAAAAAGTGACCAAAACAAAAAATGTCAGAAACCAGGTAAGAAATGACAGAAAAACAGCATACAATGGAGAAAACAACAGAAAACACCAGAAAACCCGTCAAAAATAGCACACAAAAAAGCTTCCAGCGGCAAAAATGTCAAAACGCTGTTAGAAAAAGCAACAAAAACTAGGCGGGCCAACATTTATTGCCAACTAGAAATTGATGTGCAGGCAGTACCAAAGGGCCCACGGACCTTGAGTTTGACACCCCTGATCTAAAAGCTGTATTTTTCAAGAAAGCTGCACATATCTTTCCCCCGATTTGATGCAACAACATGACACAGCAGAGTGCCATCATCGGCCCCACGTACAGTTCTGTTCACAATAATAGCAGTGTCTGTCAATAGTGAAAATTGCTCAAAATCCTTAGAATAGCTTTTAATTCCATAATATCAATGCATTGGGAACACTGCACATTCAATTCCAAATCAAAACAAGACCAAAATCTATCAAGTTTGTGGTCTACTGTTACAGAAAGTGAAGAAAAAGGAATATTAGGCTGTTCAATAGCAGTATTTGCATTTTTCTTTACAAACTCAAACATTTACTGTATGACCTGAAAATGTCTCAAGGGTTTGCTTTACTTTGAATCACTGGACTAATACGTTGCATAACCATTATTTCTGAGAACTGCTTCACATCTGTGTTGCATGGAGTCGACCAACTTCTGGCCCCTGTGAACAGGTATTCCAGCCCAGGACCACTGAACTACATCCCACAATTCCTCTGCATTACTGGGTTTACCTCAGAAACAGCCTTTCTGATATCAAACCACAAGTTTACTATGGATTACGGTCCGGGGATTGGGCTGGCCCCTCCATAACATCAACCTTGTTCATCTGGAACCAAGACTTTGCTCGCTTACTGGTGTGTTTTGGGTCATTGTCTTGTTGAAAGACCCATTTTGAAGGCATTTTCTTTTCAGCATAAGGCAACATGACCTCTTCAAGTATTTTGAAGTATTGAAACTGATCCATGATCCCTGGTGTGTGATAAATAGGCCTAACACCACAGTATGAGAAACATCCCAAAAACCACCATGCTTTACTGTCTTCACAGTGTACTGTGGCTTAAATTCAGTGCATGGGGGATGTCGGACAAACTGTCTGCGGCCCCTGGACCCAAAAACAACAATTTTGCTCTCATCAGTCCACAGAATGTTGCTCCATTTCTGCTTTGTCCAGTCAATGTGTCCTTGGGCAAATTTCAACCTATTCAGGACTCTGCAGGGGCTTCTAGCTGAAAGCTTTGCTTCCCATAGTCTTCTTCTGGACGTAACAGTACTCACAGGTAACTTTAAGTCTTCTTTGATTTTCCTGGAGCTGATCATTGGTTGAGCCTTTGCCATTTTGGTTATTCTTCCATCCATTCAAATGGTGGTTGACCGTTTTTTCCTGCGTTGTTCAGGCTTTGGACGCCATTTCAAGGCATTTGTAATCATTTTGGCTGATCAGCTTATCATTTTCTGCACTTCTTTATATATTTTCCCCTATCCAATCCACTTTTTAATCAAAGTCCGCTGTTCCTCAGAGCAATGTCTGGAACGACCCATTTTTTCATTATTTCAGTGTGAAATGCACTATAACCAGCATGCACAACATTTGCTTCCTTCCTTCCTTCAATATGAGCTATAACTGACACCTGTTTCTTCACAGAATCAATCACCTCACTAACTGAACACAATGCTGCTATTATTTTGAACATGACCCTTTCAATTACAGATTCAATTACACAGAATGAGCAGCATGCATGTCATGACTGTTGGTCTGTTTGTTTTCTATGACTCTACAACACTTACTAGTAAATTATTTGCCGTGTAGGAATATCACTTCTACCAAAAAACATGATTTATGAGGTTAGTGATGTTGGACTGTTATTATTTTGAACACAGCTGTATCTAAAGTTTTTGTTTTATCTTCTTACAAAAAGATCAAGATGTTGATGTGGAAATAATAAAATCTCAAGAGGCAATTGATTGAGAAATTGTCTGTTTGTGAAAAGCTTTATAGATTCTGAAAATGTAGATTATGATCTAAGATGACGAATTTGATAAAATGACTGTGGAAGGATAGAAATGAGACAACTGATGGAGCCAATGATCTTAGCAGATGGAGGGATTGTATTCATCCCTGGAGTACGACTCTTCTTCTGCGTCTTCACACAAACACAAAAACGTCTGTTTCATGAAGCAGTCAATCATTCTAAATGTCTAGTTGACCAATCAGATTGTCTGGTCAGATCTACTTGTACTTGTATAATAGTTAATCAAGACCTTTTCATGGGCCAAATCCAACAATGGTGCTTCGAAGTCACCAAATTATCAAGATTCATCCTCTGAGGATCAAGAATATCTAAAGAAAAAAAACTGGACCAGTTACTTCATCCTCTGGGGACAATGAGTATCGCTCAGCAGTTATAAATATCTGTCTCTGGACTGATTGTGTTGACTCCCTGCAGCTGTGACTGCAGACACAACCCCCTACAGTAAGTTATTGTCTTCTGTTTGTTTGATTCTTGTCATCAAACCCATTCACTCGCAGATACATTTAAAGTCATCCTTGTCCTCAGTCATGCATGTGATTGCTTCTTTGTTGTTTTTCTTCTGAGACTGCAGCACATATCAGACAGTTCCTCTATGGTTATTCCTTTGAAATCAAAGCAGGTAGTTTGCCACAGTACTTTTTTTTATTTTTTTTTTGCTACAGAAGATACTTTAGATGTGATTTATGTCCAAAAGTTGTTTGGTGTTTTATAACAACACGGGGAAATTCTATATACTAGATCTCTTAAAAAGGTGCTTGTTAGGACAAGTCTCAGTCCACGCTGATGTATTGCGGCCTAACCAGTAGGTGGGTGTGTGTGTGTGTGTGTGTGTGTGTGAGTCAGCTTAACACAGCATAGTCTATATCAACAACGTTTAATTTCCAGGATTATTTAGGTGTAGTCAAAATTTCCGGATGTCCCTAATTTTCAGCCAGATGTCCGTCACCTTCCTCTTTCTCTGTGTTGGTGTTCTACCCTCCGGTGGGGTTCTGGAGGACTATGGTTGGTTTTTCCAAGTTTTGTATGCGTGTAGAAGCACCAGAGACACAAAATAACACCACAAAGCCCAGAAAAAGTTACCTTTTCATAATATGGGCACTTTAAAATCAGAGACTTTGTGAGGACTCTGTCTGCCAGATCAACAACAACCCGGTGTTTTCAGTTCTGGATCCTTAAATATCATTATATACTATATATATATATACTGTATATATATTTACTATTTTCACTTGAGTTTGCAATAGTTTAAAAAAATTGTTTTTCCTGGTTTTTTAGCTGACATTTGACATTTTTATGGCGGTTTTATTTGTGTCCAGCATAGAGACTTTGTGTGTATACACCAGTGTTGATATTCAACAAGACGAGGATGTTGAACTGTCTCTTCACTATTTGCTGAATCTCTAAAGCCCGTGGAAACTCAAACACTGCCTTTTAAAGCTGACGTAGAGAGTTGAATACCAGAAACATCTCGGTATTTCCCAGGGATTCTCGCCAAACTCGTCTGCCTCGGGGCAACCTGAGCGATCGTTTTTCCACTGTTTATTCCACTATTCTTTTACATTACCACATAAACAACCAGTTTAAAAAGATTACAATCAGAAAAATCAACATTTGGGTGTTTATGTACCCAAATCTCAGACATGAGTAGACTACGAAAACATACAGAGGGCCACGAAGGAATCTGCGGACGCACAATTCCACTGAATTTTCTCTCAGATTTTCATCAGATTTGAAATCAACAATCAGTAACACAACATGAACACATCCCCACAACAAGCAGAAAAAACAGCCGGCTAAATCCCACAGATTTAGGCCGGCAGATTTGGGCCTGCACGTTGCGATCCCTGTCCTGTACATATAGAAGCTCATAGAGTGTTTGGTTGTGATCGATAAGACTTTGTTGGATTGTGTGTTTTTTCCCGACTCACGTCTGTGATCTCCGGGTTGGGACACTGTGGCTGCGGCTGGGATGACGGGCAGAGATCCCGGTAAACACAGGTGCGTGTGGCGGCGCACCAGGCACACTGGTACTTGGCTTCTGCGTGTTTACACAGACTGCAGTCCTCCCGTCCCACGGAGCAGTTATACAGCACGACTGTCCAAGAGAAGGAATTGAAATTGGAAATAAGAGTCAAAGTCAAAGGGCGTAACAACTGTGCTTTGACACTTCATCTTGATTTGTGTGTCTGTCTCTGCACAAGTGCGTGTGTGTATCAACAACTGTAGATGTAGGGTGTGGTGTGTGTGTGTTTGTAAAAGTGACACACAAACCTGTCAGGGTGCTGTCAATCTTCCTCTCGGTGACTTTGTCTTTAATATGGAACGATATGCTCACCTCCGGCTGCTTCTCATAGGCAAACTGCACACACACACACGCGCGCACACACACACACGCACACACACACACACACGCACGCACGCACACACACACACACACACACACACACAGATATTAGGTTTTCTACAGGGTGTTTGTGTGTGATGAAAGAGAGAGGAAACACTGGCAGTCTCAGACTCAGTGTGTGGTGAGGATCATTGGAAGCAGAAGCTAGTGACTCAGGGACACAATGGCATTTCTTTGTGGACAATCTTTAACGGTGCATAACTGTGATCTCAAACATACAATATCTAATGCTCTGCCACTATGGGTCTCTCAATCAAAATTAAAAAAAATAAATAAATAAAATAAAAATAAAAATGACGGAGCTTTGGCGTCATGGCAGTCCGCTTCCTTCAGCGTTCATTGTTCAAACGGAATTAAAATACAGAATAAAAGCAGCTTCGCGTTAAAAGTCAGTGTTTCTCCGACGCTGTTGGGCTCAATTCAATTCAATTTTATTTATAATATCAATTTATAACAAGAGTTATCTCGAGACACTTTACAGATAGAGCAGGTCTAGACCACACTCCAGAATTACAAGGACCCAACAGTTCTAGTAGTTCTAGTAGTTTCCTCCAGAGCAAGCAACAGTGTGACAGTGGCGAGGAAAAACTTCCTTTTAGGCAGAAACCTGGGACAGACCCAGACCCAGACCCAGACCCAGACCCAGACCAAGACCAAGACCCAGGCTCTTGGTAGGCGGTGTCTGACGACCGGTTGGGGTTAGAATGAAGAGTGGCAATAACAGTCCCAAAAAATAGTAGTTTGTAGTAGTTCTTTGTAGTAGTTCATGGCATAGCAGGGCACTGTGCGCCGTTACAAGGCACAGCAGGACGTAGCAGGACGTAGCAGGGCATTGCAGGACGTAGCAGGGCATTGCAGGACGTAGCAGGGCATTGCAGGATGTAGCAGGGCGTAGCAGGACGTAGCAGGGCGTAGCAGGGCATTGCAGGACGTAGCAGGGCGTAGCAGGGCATTGCAGGACGTAGCAGGGCGTAGCAGGGCATTGCAGGACGTAGCAGGGCGTAGCAGGGCATTGCAGGACGTAGCAGGGCGTAGCAGGGCATTGCAGGATGTAGCAGGGCGTAGCAGGACGTAGCAGGGCGTAGCAGGGCATTGCAGGACGTAGCAGGGCGTAGCAGGGCATTGCAGGACGTAGCAGGGCGTAGCAGGGCATTGCAGGGCGTAGCAGGGCGTAGCAGGGCATTGCAGGACGTAGCAGGGCGTAGCAGGGCATTGCAGGACGTAGCAGGGCATTGCAGGACGTAGCAGGGCATTGCAGGACGTGTAGCGGGACCATGGCGACAGGTGCAACCATGATTTTGGGCTCGTCGTGCTGCTGGTAATGCTGGCTCCTTCTTAAAAATATTCACAAAAACTAAACCAAATGATACTTATTCATTCTGATTGCTGTAGTACTTCCCAACGGACGTGCCCTAGTTACTACAAGGGGGGGGGGTTAAAGACAATCTAAAAGCTTTAAAGCCATTCAAATCAAAAATGACAAAATCAACCCCACAACACAACAATGAGTTTAATCTACTCACAAATTAGCGGCTAATGATTCCTTAATTCTTCCAATCATCATTAATGATACACTCCCTGATTTGGTTATGAACGCCTGGTAGCTCTTCAAAACCGAGCTTCCAAACACGAACAAAGAGCTGCTAATGGACACACTAAAAGATTCACTGTGTTTCCTTAAGTGGACTTAATGGGTTTAATTTAGGTGCAGACGGAGAAAAACAACTAAAGTGTCGCTGTACAGACAGACAGCGGTAGATTGGGTTATTTGACATGCTTTCCTGTTTGTGAGTGCTGATTTTAGATCAGTTATTTATATCTTGCTTAATCACGTCTGTGTGCTGCGACGCCGATGTTGATGGGCTTTTGTTATCGGCTCTGCTTTGGTTATTTTTGCTTTAATTTCGAAATCAGAGAGAAGAGATGCTTTTCAGTTTTATAGCCTGTTGTGACCTGTTGTCTTTTGGGAAAGAGTTCTGTTCAGTGTAGTAAAAAAGTGCCTGAATTTTATTATTTTTATAATTGAAATAGCATTCTCAAAGCTGCCAGTGGGCAAATTGTTCCCTCGGTGCCTAGCAGGAAAATTGTATCCGTCCTAGACAATTTAACACATACACATACAGATCCTTATGCGCTTAGAGTGTTTTCTGCTGTACCGAACTCCCACCGAGCCGTGACCTTTGTCTGGTCTCCGAGGAAGCCATCAGAGAGGCATTTGAAAGGAAAAGCTTGCGATATGGACCGGGACTGGAAGGTGCGTCCAGTGGAAGCGGGCTGCAGGGGCTTTGTAGCTAGTTCCACCACAAGGCTACTTAAGGAGGTTGGAACCAGAGGACAGGCTCAGTGGAAGACCATCTAAGACCTTGTCATTGGCTGAAGGGGAAGGAGACTGTATGAGCTGCCAAGTGATCTCAAGAAGCCTCCGGGTCCGATCAGCCTGCGGTGGGCCAGCTTCAGGTGAGGGTTTAAAACACGCATTTGTTCAGCTGCATTTCCTTTCCCTGCTCTCCTCCGTCTTTCTTTACCCACACCCACACACACACACACATGCACACGCACACACACCCACACACAGCTCCTCCCCTCCGTGCACACAGCATCTGTCTCCATCAAAACATTGTTGCCAACCTAGCAACTTTGTAGCAAAATGTAGCGACTTTTCAGACCTCCTTAGCAACTTTTTTTTCTTCACAACAGCGACAAATCTGGTGACTTTCTGGTATTTCTCTCCTGTAGCCGTCGCCTCTCTCTGGATCTGTTTTGTGAGGAGCAGCCCCTCCCCTACCCGTGTGCACAGGCAGGCAGGCAGGTAGGTAGAAAGAGGAGAAGGGACAGGGTGGGGGGGGCGGTGTAGGGAGGAGAGACAGCGGGACGCGACGGGAGACGGACACCGCTGAGCTGGCCTGGGGCGCGCCAGCCTTCTTTGAGAATTATTTATCAATCTTTTTCCCTCCCTTTGTAGAATTTCTATTTTTTATTTCACAGATAGCTTACCTATGTCCTAATTATAAGAAGAAATAAGTGCTTGTATTGAATTTGTGATTATTTGGCTAAAGACTTCTATTTCTTTCTATCAACCTTGCTGACACAACCACGAAGCTTCATGCAAATGATTGTGTAATGATGTCACAAATATGCAAATGAGCGTATAAGGAAAAAGAACATGTTTACGGTATTTCCATTTGTTACAGTACTACACTGTTTTTCGTGTGTTGCGCATGTTAACATGCCGTCGCTCCTTCATACTGACCTTGTAACCGGGGAATTTGAACTTTGACCCCTGCTCCTTGGTGACCATGGCCTCCGTGTCCTTCATCAGCTCGGTCCCGATGGAAAAGCTCTGTCCCTGGAGACAGACAGGGACCTTATTTACAACCATGAAATACAGTAGATGAAGATAATCAGAATCATAACAATGTCTTTCTGAAACATTTCAGCAATATTATCATCTATAGTCACATAGTCACATCTTATACAGGTGTTTTTAACTTTTTGTGGCAGCAATAGAGGAAATAGAGCGATGTTTCCTGTTTCCTGTACAGGACTCTCACACCGCCTCGAAACAGGGCTGTAGTACTGAAGTCCGGTCTTGGACTCGAGCCCGGACTCTCTGCCACTGGTCTTGCCAGGTATGGCTTTTGGTCTTGACCGAGTCCAGGTGTCTTTATTATGTTTATAATAATAATGGAGGGAAAGTGAAATATTTGGCCACCTGATAACCAATCACACGCTAGATTATCTCCACGCCCTGCATCAGCGTGCCCTGCATCAGCGTGCCCTGCATCAGCGTGCCCTGCATCAGCGTGCCCTGCTAACGTTACTGCCATTCATTTTCATTGATTCACACTCACTAACAAACAAAGATGTCCGCCAATTCTGCCATAATCAAATCTGGTTATACAAATCACCGGGACTTTCTCAGCAATGCACTTAAAAAGGAACGGAGGGCAGCCTGCAAATTCTGCAAAGCCACAGTTTTGGTTACCTGTCAGACTATAATGAGGTATCACCACATGTCATCTGTTTTCTTTACATTAGACCATATGATATCAAGGGGAGTGGCTATACTTATACATCCTGGGTGTTGTGACACTGTTTTTGCTTTTAGATCAACAAATAATAACCCAAATTGATTGTCTTGATTAGAGATGGTCCGATACCATTTTTTGCTTCCCGATTTTTGCTTCTGATACCTGAACCAGCGTATCGGCCGATACGAGTACTGATCCGATACCAGTGGGTCATATATTTTAATATGTTTTAACAGCTGTGTACTGCTATCCCTGTATGGATGTGATGTGATTTCTATCTCTGTTGTCGGTCTGGCTCAGGTTATATAATCTCAAACAATGAATGCCACAGAACTTTCTTTTATTATCCAGTTTGTCAGTTATAATGAAAAAACCCATAAATAAACTACTTTAACAGCTTAAGGGCTATTACGTGGTATCGGATCGGTGCATAAACTCCAGTGCTTCCAGATACCAGTGTTTTAGGCAGTATCAGAATCTCTAGTCTTGATACTGTCATGCATAGTACTTTATTTTCTGTCCTTGACTCGAACCTCTTTGGACTCGGTCTTGACTTGGTCCTGGACCTATCTTGGACTTGACAAAAGACTGACTGATCTCTGGTTACATGATTGCCACTGCATAGTGACGTGGGGTTGAGTCGGTCTCAATAGATTATTTAATAATTAGATAATTTATCTAATCAAAACTGGGCTCTATTAGAAGTTTTTGTTCCTTTTCAATGTTTTCATGTTCAATGTCAAGTTGTAGTTGTTTTTTTAGGTGCTTTTTGACTATTTTGTTGCCTTTTCAAGTTTTTTTTTTGCTTTTTTAAAAAAAATAGATGCAGACATGTGCCGGGACCCCTGTATATAGTTGGAGATCTCAACCCCACCCCCCAATGTTGAGCCCAAAGTTACCCCCTTGTTAGTCCAACTGTTGACTAGCAACCCCCGCCGCAGCCTAAACACACTACCCCCCCATTTAAAATGAGTCGGACCTGAAGTCGGAGGGCTGACGCAGGAAGTGTGAACGCAGCCTAAGAGCAATGCAAAAGAATTCCAACGTGTACCTTGTGCAAAGAGCACATAACCTCTACTCCATCCTCTTCTAATCAAGCATTTAATGTGCAGGTGTGAGCGCTCTCACCATCTGGCCCAGGTTTCTCCCCTGGAAGCTGATGGGGATCTGAAAGCCCACCGGGATCAACTGCGGCTCCGGAGACTCAAACTGAGGACAGCTGTCACTCTTCATCACAGGAAGCAGAAATATCAGGAGGTCAACAATCACATCCACACATTATCATCCAGACGTTCAAATAACCCTCCAGGGATTGATAGGGAACACACATATTGTAGAGAATAAAAACTATGTGGTCAGAAAATGTGCAATCCTGTAAAAATAAAAAATATCATCACAAATTCAAATATTTCCAACATTAAATTCAAACCTAAACACCACACATTCCTAATTTAAAATCTAAACCTATGAAGTGTGTTATGAGCCGCGCAGAAGCCGAAATAGAAAATAAATTTGAACATTTGTCCTCTCTCTATTGGAAGTCATTTGAGAGATCTTGAGACAATCACAGCTTTCTAAAGCACAAAGTACCGTCTTACAAAAGCTTTGCACTGTCCAAAACCCAAAGCTCATTTCATTTACAACAATAAATAAATAAATAACAGAGAAAAGAAGCCAATCAAATAGTTTATTATTTTATTCAATTATTAAAAAAGGCGCTTATTTTTTTTGTTGATCAGTTTGACTTTGGTTCACAAAACACACACTCACAGGCAAACACACACAAATGCATGCACCCACCCACCCACACAGCAGCACCCACCCACCCACACACGCACACCCACCCACACAGACACCCACCCACCCACACCACCCACCCACACAGACACACCCACCCACCCACACAGACACCCACCCACACAGACACCCACCCACCCACCCAGACACCCACCCACCCACACACACACCCACCCACACAGACACCCACCCACCCACACAGACACCCACCCACACAGACACCCACCCACCCACACAGACACCCACCCACACAGCACACCCACCCACCCACACAACCCACCCACCCACACAGACACCCACACACACCCACCCACCAACACAGACACCCACCCACCCACAAACCCACCCACCCACACAGACACCCACCCACACAGACACCCACCCACCACACACAGACACCCACCCACCCACACACACCCACCCACCCACACAGACACCCACCCACCCACACACCCACCCACCAACACAGACACACACACCCACCCACAAACCCACCCACCCACACAGACACACACCCACCAACACCCACCCACCCACACAGACACACACCCACCCACACACCCACACAGACACCCACCCACCCACCCAGACACCCACACACCCACCCACCCACACAGACACCCACCCACCCACACAGACACCCACCCACCCACACAGACACCCACAAACCCACCCACCACACACAGACACCCACCCACCCACACAGACACCCACCCACCCACACAGACACACACCCACCAACACCCACCCACCAACACAGACAAACACCCACCCACACACCCACACAGACACCCACCCAGCCACCCACCCACCCACACAGACACCCACCCACCCAGACACCCACAAACCCACCCACCCACACAGACACCCACACACCCACCCACCAACACAGACACCCACCCACCCACAAACCCACCCACCCACACAGACACACACCCACCAACACCCACCCACCAACACAGACAAACACCCACCCACAAACCCACACAGACACCCACCCAGCCACCCACCCACCCACACAGACACCCACTCACTCAACCACCCAGACACCCACACAGACACCCACCCACCCACCCAGACACCCACACAGACACCCACCCACCCAGACACCCACCCAGACACCCACCCACCCACCCACACAGACACCCACCCACCCAGACACCCACCCACCCACCCACCTACCTGTTTTGGTTTAACGATGCGTTCTCCAGCTACAGCTTCACTGTTGTCACTGCAGATGTGATCCTCCGTGTTCCACTCACATCCCCATGTACTGTTCACACACGCTATACACCTGAAAACACACAAACCCCACATGCTTACATACATGTGTGCGATTCACACCGTGTGTGTGTGTGTGTGTGTGTGTGTGTGTGTGTGTGTGTGTGTGTGTGGTGAGGGGAGGTTGCCCATCTTACGGTGTGTTCGGGTTCTTCCTGACTGTGGCAGCACAGTTGTAGAAGTCATACTGTCCAGACGTCACCTCGATTTTGTCGTTCACCAGAACTTTGACTGGAACCGACACGTAGTCTGAGAAAAACACACACACACACACACACACACACACAGAGATAGAATAATAAATACAATAAAAGACATCAACCTAATGCTTTAAATGATAGATATTTAAAGGGAAAGTTTGACATTTTGCTTTCTTGCAAAGAGTTAGATAACAAGATCGATAAGATTGTGTATTTTTCAGTTAAATATCAAGCTACAGCCGGTTAGGTTATTGTCAACATACCTCTGAAAGCCACGCATCCTGTGAATGCCCTAGGCCTCTAGTTAGTGGTTGTAAAGTTTCGTGAGGCTAATAAAATGGCTACTATGGGGCTTACATCATCACACATCAACACTACTGGGCTCATTGAATCCACAAGATTCATAGCTTTCCAGTCAGACCCAATGTATGCAACACTGAGACTGTTTAGGGACTCTAGTATGCAGAAATAGAGACTCATGGGTACCCAAGAACCCATTTCCAGTCAGCTATCTTAAGGTGAGAGGTCAAGGGACCTGTTTGAAAATGGTCTTGCCAGGTTTTCCCCTCGCCAAAATCTCTAAATTTGATGAGCTAGCATGACATGTGTGGTGCCAATGGAGTCAGTAGTCATGAATCAATCCCTTCACTCTAGCTTTAAAACTGAGCCCGGCAGAGTCTCTTAAAGGCAGTAATGTCTGCCAAGAACACCTGATGATTTTATGATTTGTCTGTTTCAACTTGCTTCCTCGTGAAGTGCTCTGTAAATAATAATAATCATTCAGAAAGACTTCCTGCAAATCCCCCCTGTTGTCCACATACCCTGCTGTTGGGGAGTCAGTGGGATTCATTGAGTCTCAGCTGTCCACTTGTACCCAATCTATGCAACTCTGAGGGCCCAGCAAATGCACCTGCACCCATCTTTGCGCCCATGGGCGTGCTGGTCTTACAGGGAGGTGTGTTCAGGTGCACTCTGGGCATATTGCTATCTTGAAGCAGCGGGAAGTGATCGCGTCATTGACCAACAAAAACCCGGTCTGAAGTCAATGACGCAGAACTTCATTGTTATTTTAACAGTGCATTAGTAAAATGGGCCTAGGCTCGTGCACAGCGCATGCACACTATGCTTGTTACACACACAAGGACGGACACACTGCTTGTTACACACACACACACACACACACACACACACATACACACACACACACAGGGACGCACACTCTGCTTGTTACACACACAGCGAACCACAGCAACACACAAACATGCAAAAGATTACAAATTAAAAAAAATGACTGTGCAAATCCTCCATCATAATAGCAATGCTCCAAGGTACAAACACACCTGGCGTTTAAAGGGAATGGGAGAGGACCTCTGATTGGTTTATTGCATGTTACGCCCTAAACACACCTCTGATTAATGACCCCATTTACAACCCTTTTAAACCATGCGCCCGGACCCTTTGTTCCTGCTATTAAACTAGCAGAAGCACTTCACGCCGTGTGTTTGGATCATTAAAATAGGGCCCACAGACTGTTAAGGGATCCCTTTGTTAAATGGACATGCACGTTTTCCCTCGCCAAAGTCTCTACATTTAGAGTATTATAAAAGCTAGACCAACATGGGTACTACCAATGGATTCCTTAGGTCATCTAGTTCCATGTGATACTAATATACTGACTCTAGTTTTAAAAGAGACTACGGCAGAGTCTCTTAACCCTCATGTTGCCTTCATGTTGCCCTCATGTTGTCCCCATGTTGTCCCCATGTTGCCCTCATGTTGTCTTCATGTTGTCCCCATGTTGCCCTCATGTTGTCCTCATGTTGTCCCCATGTTGCCCTCATGTTGTCCTCATGTTGCCTTCATGTTGCCCTCATGTTGCCCTCATGTTGTCTTCATGTTGTCCCCATGTTGTCCCCATGTTGTCCCCATGTTGCCCTCATGTTGTCCCCATGTTGTCCCCATGTTGCCCTCATGTTGTCCTCATGTTGTCCTCATGTTGCCTTCATGTTGCCCTCATGTTGTCCCCATGTTGTCCCCATGTTGTCCCTCATGCTGTCCTCATGTTGTCCCTCATGTTGTCCTCATGTTGTCCCTCATGTTGTCCTCATGTTGCCCTCATGTTGTCCTCATGGTGTCCTCATGTTGCCCTCATGTTGTCCTCATGTTGTCCTATATCAATGTTCTTTTTAATTCCCCAAAATAACATGATTGATTCCACCCAACGCTCTTTGCCAAGTACAAATCTCTATTTTCATTAATTTTGGGGCGTCTTATTCAATTTTATAGGATTTGAAAAAGAAAAATGAAGTGGTTTCAAAATAGTATTGAGTAAAAGTTGACATATTCCAGTTTGTGATTATCCATCAACATACTGTACATTCCTTCAATTTTAGTCTCAATAATTCCTAATTTCTGCTTTTTTAACTCAAACATTAGGTAGAATTTCCTATAAATGAGGTTTATTGGCCATAAATTCCAAAACTAACTGTAAAACTAAAGTTAATAAGTTAGTGTTACGTAGTGTTAAACGTCAAAAAAAGTGACAAACATTCAAAAAAAGCGTCAAAAGTGATGAAAAAAGGGACAAAAATGTAAGAAAATGTTAAAAAATGTTGATAAAAAGTGACAAAGTGTGATTTTCAATTTTGACAGGAGGACAACACGAGGGTCAAAGAAAGTAATGTCTGTCAAGACTGTCACAGCCCCACGGGTCTAAAAGGGTTAAACCCTGATGACTTGCTGTCCTTGTAAAGTGCTCTATGATATTGTCATGTTTCCACTTACCCTGCTGCTGGGGAGTGGGCGGGATTCCCACGGGCTCGGGCAGCGAACAGGTGACCTGCATCTGGCCGTCGACGAGGATCGCCACGGCTACGCTGGCGAAAGTGCCGAACACACACTGCAGCCGATCCGAATCGTTCAGGGTGGGCATGGAGGGAATCGTTATGACAACCTGGAGAAAGGAAGCGCAGAGAAGAGAGGGAGTGGGATTAAAGGTGGAGGAACATGTCACAGAGCACCCGAGACCAGATCCAGCCCCTCGCAGAGTTTGATCCGACCTGCAGGTCTTTAGGTTCCCAATACATTTTGGAAGGCCAAGCTTTTGTTGCTTTCTCTGATGTTTTAGTAACTTTTTCAGCGTTTTGGTTGCTTTTTCTGATGTTTTTGTCAGTTTTTTCAGCGTTTTTGTTGCTTTTTCTGATGTTTTTGTCACTTTTTTCAGCATTTTGGTTGCTTTTTCTGATGTTTTGTAATTTTTTCAGCGCTTTGGTTGCTTTTTCTGATGTTTTTGTAACTTTTTTCAGCGCTTTGGTTGCTTTTTCTGATGTTTTTGTCCCTTTTTCAGCATTTTTGTTGCTTTTTCTGATGTTTTTGTCACTTTTTTCAGCATTTGTGTGGCTTTTTCTGATGTTTTTGTCACTTTTTTCAGCGTTTGTGGTTGCTTTTTCTGATGTTTTTGTCACTTTTTTCAGCATTTTGGTTGCTTTTTCTGATGTTTTTGTCACCTTTTCCACTTTTTTCCTATGATGGCTGAGGAACTTTTTGAAAGTTATACGCCACTTCGGGTGAGTAAATATAACAACCCACCGTATCAATCATTTCATTCAAGAAATGAGTTGGCGCTTGATGCTTTTGACGTTTTTTTTACTTTTTTCAACATATAAATTTTTTACACTTTTGTCACGATAGCATATTGTGACAACAGACAAAGAGATCTGCACCATAAATTGATGAAGAAAAAGGCACAAATGTTACCACAATGCAGGAAATGAAGTGTTCCATATGCTCAAAATTTCAATTTTGAGACAAAGTGGAGACCTCAACCCCCCAAAGTTGAACCTAAAGTTACACCCTTGCACAACTTGTAGCTGAACCATATCCTGAATAAGCATCAAGGATCTTATGTTGTGCACATCTGAATGTATGTGAAGTCCTAAGGGCTGTAAAGTTATTCAAGGAGCAGAAAGGCATGATGGGAAGGGAAGGTCAGCCGACAGCACATCTCGAAGGACGACGCGTCTTTCTGGCAAATCAGCTCTTTGATCAATCCCTCATTAAAGCAGAAAGTTCAGCCGTCAGGTTGAGACCGAGCGATGCAGCACACGCTCCCCCCCTCCTTCACTCTGAGGTGTTACACAATCAGCTGGCTCGACGTTACTCTCATGCTGTTGGCTAGGATTTAGAAATAAGAGTTTCATTCTTCAACAGGGGGCCTTATAATTAATTATCGCTTGACTCAATGGAAAATGCATGTATTGGAGGGGGAGGGGGGGACAGAAACTTTGCACTATAGCTTTAAATCTTATGTTGGGATAATTCTTTTGACTGCATGTCTGACTTAAAGGATTGTACTTCTGTTTGCCTTGTCTTTTATACTGTGTATAATTATCCGATATATCTTTATTTTGTGTGTTTGTTTATTAGAGAAATGATCATGTTTTCAGTTGTATATTCCCCCCCCCCCCTCTTTTGTAAAAGTGGAAGACATTTCAGGCTTCTCTCCTCTCCTGAAATGTTTTTTTTTTAATGTATTTCACTTATTTGTGCAAATAAACTACACTAAAAAGAAAACGGCACTTTGAAATGTAATTGTCATACTCATTCGTTTTAGTCCTCCCTTCTTATATTCAACTCAATGTTAAATTTGTTCAATAAAAGAATGATGGAAATGATTTCCTCGTGTTTGTTTTAAATTAGCCATGCAATTTCTTAGAATACTAAAAAGCAGCAGAACTGAGTACACTTTAATATCTGCTCATTGCAGGTAATATGGTTATCCAGATATTCAGCATTGTTGTCCCATATGGCATCATTATCCTCATATCATGCAGCCCTACTGTCCATTCACACCCTCTCGCTCCCACCTGCTGGGACTTCCGGCAGCTGATGTTCGGGGGGTCGAAGGCCTCGATCTGAACACACTTCTGACTGGGCGACCACAGCCAGGTGTTCTCCTCCTTCCACCTGCTGCACTCCGTCTTCCTGGTGCACCTGGGGGCGGAGCGGACAGCGATCAACAAGATGACGTATTTAAAAAGGAGCGTTAGTCGAAAAGCTCCAACACACACAAAAGGATGGTGGAAAACATGATGGAAAGCTGTTTAAAAAAAATTAATTAAAATCCAGAAATGCGTTACAGAACATAAAGATTTCCCAAACATTAGTTTTTGTTTAGTTATTTATTATGGGTTCTCACTAAAATAATATGATAATAATTAGTTTTATTGTCACAACAGAACAATAAATATATGTTAAAGTGCTGATAAATAAAATGTATAAAAATACAAACTTAAGATATGAAACTTAAAGTCCTTAGAAAAAAACATTAAAAAAAAAAATAAAAAATCAATGCTGCCAACAGGGACGTTGTAGAGCGTCCTCTGGTGGACAGACTATGCAACGCCATCACTAACAGGGACGTTGTAGAGCGTCCTCTGGTGGACAGACTATGCAACGCCATCACTAACAGGGACGTTGTAGAGCGTCCTCTGGTGGACAGACTATGCAACACCATCACTAACAGGGACGTTGTAGAGCGTCCTCTGGTGGACAGACTATGCAACGCCATCACTAACAGGGACGTTGTAGAGCGTCCTCTGGTGGACAGACTATGCAACGCCATCACTAACAGGGACGTTGTAGAGCGTCCTCTGGTGGACAGACTATGCAACGCCATCACTAACAGGGACGTTGTAGAGCGTCCTCTGGTGGACAGACTATGCAACGCCATCACTAACAGGGACGTTGTAGAGCGTCCTCTGGTGGACAGACTATGCAACGCCATCACTAACAGGGACGTTGTAGAGCGTCCTCTGGTGGACAGACTATGCAACACCATCACTAACAGGGACGTTGTAGAGCGTCCTCTGGTGGACAGACTATGCAACGCCATCACTAACAGGGACGTTGTAGAGCGTCCTCTGGTGGACAGACTATGCAACACCATCACTCATAACATGGTTGCCCATCTGTTTTTTTTATTTTTTAAATATTCATTTATCAGAATCATTTACTTGTCATTATAAATGATTCTGATATTCTGATGAATGTTATTTTTTCTATTTTTTTTTTTAAATTGGCCTTTATAAATGCCGATAGTTCGGGAGATGGCTTATATCGGCCGATAATATCTCTAATCTGAGCGTACGGCGTGAAGCGCATGGCGGCCGTTGTTTTCAATTTCAACAAGCAGTTTGTTTTTGCATTTTAGCCGAATACATAAAGCAGCAAAAAGGTTTAAACTTTAATATCTGTTTATTTATCGCAAATATATATCGTGATCAGGATTTTCAACGTTATCGCTTGTCATATTTTCGTCATAACATGCAGCCCTAATTTATATTCACCAAGTCGATTTCCATTGAACCTTTTCTGTATTTTCCCCATTTTGTTCTTATCGATACGCCGACTCTTCCACGCTTTTTGAAGTGTAAAAACATTCCACTGCAGTTTATTGATGCAAAAATTCAAAATGCGCATCCCAACAAGTGAAAGGAAAGTTGGTTGAAACGCAGAGTGACTCACTTTCCCTCCAGGACACACCAGCCACAGTACGGATCCTTCATGGAGACGCAGGAGCGGCAGTCTGTCTTCAGGTGGCAGGCCTGGACTGGAACCTTGGTGATCTGCATACATAGGACAGGCTTTTATTGTGAAGGAGCGGCTGGTTTGCACAACATGCAGGAGCATAAGAGTAAAAAGTAACCCTTGGATAAGGATAAAACTAACACTAAACAAAAAATCCAGTGATTTAAAACTAGTATTCTTGTTTAGCCCTGTTTTTAGCCTGTGTTAATTTACATTTTTGGCAAATCATCTGGATTAAAAGTATGCCGAATTAGCTATTAGCAACTCCATTCTTCAGGGTACCCAAAAGGCAACTATCACTGGTTTACTTTGATAATGAAGAAAACTTTACTATGTGATGATTCCGAGGCAAGTTCTGAGGCACCTTTTTCCCCATGATTTCTAAGCGGATATACTGTATATTCCCAATGCACATCAGAGATAATGAAATCCCCGGAAAGTGTAAGTCATACAGCATGATACCAGTGTTTCATGCCTGTGTGTTAAGATTTGACAGAGTTATGACTCAGGGAAGGAGTGTGAAATTTGACTCAATTTACTGAAGTGTGGCAGAATGGAGCTGAGGTCTCAAATGAACACCAGTAGAGAGGAGACTTGTGATTTTTAAATTGGTATTATTCCCGTTTTCATTTTTCTTTGTAAGAACAATAGCTGGGGGAAAAAACAGGGGACACATCTGGGACGTGTGTGTGTGTGTGTGTGTGTGTGTGTGTGTGTGTGTGTGTGTGTGTGTGTGTGTGTGTGTGTGTAGGCTTTTACTTTCACAGCTGTCAGCTGTGATGCCTCCATGATGAATCACAGAGTTACACCCAGGATATGTGATACATTTTAATGGTTGTGAGAGTCGTATACGGCTCTAGAGGGTATTATTTCAAAATTGATCCCATGAGATGAAACATAACATATAACATATCTATTAGGTTCTTGTGAAGGGGAAGGTCTGGAAAAGGATCTTGTTTTAGTGGAGAACTTTCTTCCAGCGAACCAGCTCCGTGACAACACAAAGCGGCCGGTCCAATAAATTTAAATGAGCAGATGGAACAAGCTCGAGGATCGTCACTTGACTTGATGAAAGTGAATTGCCCTCTTGAAGTGCATTCTAATTAATTCCTTTCTGAATCAATAACATCAATTCCACTTTCGGTGGCGGTGCCAGAGAAGGATGACGATCGAAAGATGAAAGGACACAGCGGAGAGAAGACGGATGAAGAGGAGAAGCAGTGGGAAAACAGAGAGAATAAATCAATGGCTGACTTCTGTGTGGTAATAGAGACGGATGTATCGGTGTTTGTCGAACGAATGAATAAATGATCAAATAAGAAGGAGAGAATAAATGACAGACTCATTACGTCGCCGACCTGATAGATGAAATGGAAAAGCAGAAGTAAGCACATATCCCTGACCTTCTTCATGTCTTATAGAGACAGAAGACACCTCTCCCCCCTTTATTGACATGTATTGTGTGAAGGTGCCTCTGTCTACAAGCAAACAGAGAAATGCCTCAAAGCTGCTGTGTGATGCACTACCAACAGCGCACAGAACCTAGAACTTAATTTTTTATAACCTGTTGACCCGAAAAACTGAGCTTTCATGAAGAAAAAAGTGCAGTTACGTACGTAACTCGGGAACCGGAGCTGGGAATGACGTTGCACCCGAGTTGCACGCCTTCTATTTCCCTGTCGGAGTTTTAATTGTGGGTTTTAGCTCGAGATTGGTTGGCCATTGTTAGCAATACCAGTTGATAATATCAGATCAGCAGGTCAAAGAAGTCAAAGCCATACCCTAATCCACACAGCATTCGAGGATGGGAGGGAAAGGTGCTCTGGTTAAGAGGATGGATACCCGACCCGAGCCCGACGGTACCCGACGGGTCGGGCCGGGTTCGGACAGATTTTTAGAAAGGATGCTCGGGTTCGGGTCGGGCTCGGTCACATCAGCGCGATAAGGCATTGAACATTTTGAATTTAAAACAGCTTAAAATAAATGTCAAATATTACCCTAACATCCGTCTTCCTGTGTGCTGTGACAACGAAAGACGTGCGTATTAAGCTACATGTGGCAGCGCAACAATGGAAGATGTTAAAAAGAAGTTGGCCGCAAGAGATTTTAAAACTATTGAAAACGAAGGAAAGTCAGCTGTGCATTGATGAGCTCATCTGTTGACATTTCCGAATGCCTTCCTACAATTGCTTAATAAAAGCGGCTTTCCACACAAACAAACGTACATGTGTCATTAGTATGAGAAACAAATGCGATTTTAACTGTGTCGGGCTCGGGTCGGGCTCGGATGGAAATATCTTAATGCCTGTCGGGCTCGGGTCGGGTTCGGTTACTGCTCTGTCGGACGCGGGCCGGGCTCGGACAGAAAAATCCGGCCCGATCCGCACTCTACTCTGGTTGGCATTTCTTTAAACCAATCAGAATCGTCATGGGCGGTGCTAAACTCCGCACAGAGCCGCTGTGAAAACTCTGATTGGACCGATAGTTTGATTGCCTGATTGGATGTCTACAATAGAAAATAGGGAAAGGACTTGAGCTTTCTGTAGGCCTCCTAAGAAGCTTTGTGCTGGAGAGAGACCATAGACTGTTAATATTAACGGACAGCGCCTGTGTGACGTCATTCATTGGTTTGTGGAGATCTGCTATGAGTCGTCGAGCTTGCCCTTACGGGCGTAGCCATCTTGGTTGCGGAAGTGACGATTTTAGACGAGAGGGAGGAGAGAGGGAGGAGCCACAGACTGTTGGGAAGTATCTGACTGTCACAATAGCCGAGAGTTACACAGGTTCACTGGATGCAACTGCTGAAAGCTAGCCTACAAAATTCGAGGTAAGATTTAGCTTTGCTAGGTTTGAAATATATCTTTGTCCCATAGTGATATTACATATAAGACAGACCGCGAACTGGCAATCACATCATAGCCACGCCCTAAATCACCCCCCGCTTTATCACCGATTTTAAAATCAAAAAGACCATAATTCAAAGAATACTGTGTTGCAGAAGACTTAAAACTAGCGATTAAGACCATAAACTCATGAAAATGATTCCTGAGGTAATAAATCAAGTGAGAAATGAGTCACTTTCTCATAGAGTACAGAATCCGAGCTCCTTTAGGAACCACATGTGTCCACCCCTGCTGGAAATCAGATAAAAAAGCAGCTTTAAGGAGTCGCCCCCTGCTGGAGATTCAGGTATAAATGCAGGTTTAAGGAGTCGCCCCCCTGCTGGAGATCAGATATAATGCAGCTTCAAGGAGTCTCCACCTGCTGGAGATCAGATATAATGCAGCTTTAAGGAGTCTCCACCTTCAGGAGATCAGATATAATACAGGTTTAAGGAGTCGCCCCCCTGCTGGAGATCAGATAGAAAGCAGCTTTAAGGAATCGCCCCCTGCTGGAGATCAGATATAATGCAGCTTTAAGGAGGATCAGATATAATGCAGGTTTAAGGAGTCTCCCCCTGCTGGAGATCAGGTATAATGCAGGTTTAAGGAGTCTCCCCCTGCTGGAGATCAGATATAATACAGCTTTAAGGAGTCGTCCCCCTGCTGGAGATCAGGTATAATGCAGGTTTAAGGAGTCTCCCCCTGCTGGAGATCAGATATAATGCAGGTTTAAGGAGTCGCTCCCTGCTGGAGATCAGGTATAATGCAGCTTTAAGGAGTCTCTCCCTGCTGGAGATCAGATATAATGCAGCTTTAACCCTTGTGTTGTCCTCTGTCTGTTTTAACATTACCTGTTTACAAAACATAAAGTATAAATTACCACCCAATTCTGCGTGACATCTTCTTAGCCAACTTCATTCTAACTTGTTACCACTATAGTCAATGGTGAACAAACTTCATTCATATGAAATTGTACCTAATTTATAAGTTTTAAAAAAGCAGAAATGATTAATTATTTTGACTAATTGCTAAGATCAGAAGATGTGGAGTGGATAATCACAGGTGGGTACATTGTATGTCAAAGTTTTGTCACTATGAGGATACTGTTTTGAAACCATTCATGTAATATTTGGGCACTTTGGTTGAAAGAAACAAAAATATATGATATAAAATCTTTAAAAACGGGTCAAATTTGACCCGAGGACAACAGGAGGGTTAAGGTATCTCCCCCTGCTGGAGATCAGATGGAATAAAGGTTTAAGGCACTTCATCATTTGCAGCACTTCGCCGAATCAGATGCGTTGTCCTTTAATATTATACAGTCTATAGGTGAGACGTGTATGACGGGCTTATGGTGTTGTCATTTATACATATGTTTAAATGGTTTATTGTCTATTCTGTCACTATTTTGTTGAATGGTCTTGAAAATTGTAGTTACTCTGTGTGTGTGTGTGGGGGGGGGATGTTTTGTATGTTGTGTGAGTTGGACCTTTTTCTCAGTGGTGATGTACAGGTGTTGGAGCCTGGGATCGAACAGCAGGTTCTTGTTGACCTTGTCTCCCGTGACTTCGGCCGGCTCCCGCCCGTACACGTCCGGCACGGCCGACAGATGCACCTTCAGCACCTGCAGGAAACACACAAACTAGTATGCACACGCATTCTTGCATCCTAGGTTTCCTCCTCAATGCTCAGTAAATGCTGCGCTTTCTGTACAAAATGGGACACGTCGCACCAAAGGACAAAGAATGGGACACTGAACAGGAAAAGGTCCAACTTTCTCTGGACAGACATCGGGCTCATTCACATTCAATTACAGTTTTATTTACATGCATCTCTTTGGGTTACACTTTACTTGAAGGTATCTACATAAGAGTGACATGACACTGTCATAAAGGTGTCATAAACATTATAAACAAGTCATAAATGTTTATGACATATGACTGTGTCATGACGGTGTCATGTGCTCATAACAGTGTAATGTCACTCTTATGTACAGTATATATACAGGTGTGCACAAAAATCATTAATGAATTGATTCAAGCTCTACTGATTCTAAATTGATTAAAATTTTATATTTTTATGTTTTGTAACGGCGTGTTTACTATCACACGGGAACAGTAACTACATGCACGATACTGTGAAAGTTTTTTTTTTTATGAAAATCGATTTTGAATCGAATCTTGAGCCTAAAAATCAATATCAAATCGTGACATTTTCTGAATTGTATACCCGTTGTTGATACCTTCAAGATCTCTTTTAATGCTTAACATACTGTACGTATGCATACTTTTTATGTATTTTTAATTGCAAATAGTCAGTAATGCAGCTTTAAACTAAATCTTTCCAATTGAAATGTTTATTAAAGCTTTATTCAGGAAGTTTCCTGTGAAACAATGTTATTTAGTATTTATTTAAAAGGGGCCGTTGAAAAGAAAAGTTTTGACAAGATTTACTTTAGTTTAGTTGCACTACTAAAATATGAACCAAAGGAAATATTCATACATTTATTACTGGACACATTTGTGCTTTTTTAACTGTATGCCTGCCCGTTGATAAATTACAGTTTAATGCTGAACAATTACAATAATGCGTAATAACTGGGAACTCATTCATTGATTGGACGTGTACCATATAAAGGAATGTTTACTTCACAGGAAATGCAAACCTTTACAGCATCAGAAAACATGGACGTCTTTATCATTTACATTATTTTAGATGATCTTCTCCAACATGTCAGATGATGTCTTCTAGTTCTCCTAAAATTAACATCTGGGCGCAGGAAATGTATTTATTGTAACTGTGGATACATTTTCTGACTGACTATAATTGCAAAGTTGAATCCCTGTACACGCCTCATGGATGGAAAACAAATGTGAAATACGAAGAAAACTAAAACTGCAAGTAGTTATGAAGGGGTCCAAGCCTGTAGTAAATTGCAATCGCATATTTCCCATTTACATTCATTAAGTTAAAGGCAAAATCGCGTCTACCTCGCCTATAGTACCCCCCTAAGGGCCGACCTTCACCAAATTTGGAGTCTCAGAAGATCATGCAAACAAGATTGGTGTCGATTCATTTGGATGAGATATGCAAATGTTTTCACATTGGCTTGCATACACGGGTCCCCAGCCCCCTCGGGCTCGGACCCCTGATAAATGAAAACAAAGAAGGAAAAAGAAATCAAAAGCTGACTGTATGTTGACAGAAAGGTCGCGTCTTTACCTCTCCGGTGGCGGTGCCCAGGAACGCCACGGCGTGCTCCATTTCCACAGCCACGGCCACGGCCGTCATGTGACACTTCCGATCCAGTAAGGGCTCAGATGTTAAGGCCAGCTCGGCCTTGCTGGCCAACGGGGAGGGCAGGAACTCGGCTCCACACTTGTATTTGAGGGCCATGTCCTTCTGACGGGGCAGAACAGAAATCATTAGGAAAACATCCATATTAATACAGACTGTATTTGCTCATGGTGAATTGTTGGAGTCTCTCTTTATCTCTGACACACAGACGGCTTTTCTTACCTGATTGCTGCTGCTGCACAGCTCTTCAGACTTGGAGGAGTAAGGCGAGTAGACAGCAGGCTTCCCGTTAATGATGCCGTGGTTGCTGTAACAGGCTCCTATTATCTCCACCAGTCTCTGATTAATGGCGTGAAGAGGGTACATGCCTACAAACAGGAGCAGAAACACTGTTTGTGCCTGTTTTCTTCTGTAGTTTCCTCTGTTAATAAATCACACATCTGAGTCCATGTTTTCTGGCAAAGCAAACAATAACAAGTCAAATATCACAAACCAGAGTCAAAGCACTAGCTCTGCACAATCCTCATTTGCAGTTTTATTTTATTAACAGGTGGCGAACACCTGAAACGTCGGATTGTTAGAGAGTTGTTGCAACATTTAAAGGTCCCATATTGTATAAGTGAGATTTCAGTGTCTTATTTTATTGTAAATCAAGTCGTGATGCTGTATAAATATTATAAAAGTATCAAAACGCTCAATCCACGGACAAATGCATACAGCCTATATTCAGAAACTGTACATTTAAATGAGGCGTCAGGACATTGTGATGTCACAATTATACTATGTGTAGGTAGAAAGTGTCGCTACGGTACGTCATTACCCGGCTGCAATGACGAAAATGCTGACCAATCAGAGCAGACTAAGATTTTTCACCTGTCTCTTAACGAGACAGGTGCTAAAACGGAGCATTTTGAAAATTGTAATTGCAATGAAAAATTAATAAAAACATTGTTAAAAATACAGGTATGTTTAGACAGACAGTATGAGTAAAATAATGTGTTTTATCAAACATTAACACATGTTAACATGTTCTAGTAGAACCCCAAAATACAAATATGAACATGGAAATGAGCAGAATATGGGACCTTTAAAGAGATTTACAGATTTACGACCACGGCCTTTCAAAGTTACAATCTTGGCGACTGCTACTGAGTTGAAGAGCGAGTCTGATTACCTTAGACTTTATAAATCAAACTGCCTTGCTCTGGAGCTTCTTGTCATATCACATGATCTTCATCGGCAGAAGTCAAGAAGGCCCATTGAACCTTTGCTCTATCCGTTGATGAAGATCATGTGATATGACAAGATGATTTGATCAAAGGCTCCAGAACAGCTACTGTACTGCAGGTCTAACGTGTGGTGAGCTTGTTTCCTCAGCTGCTGCTTCCAATGTCAAGATTTGTGTCAAGCAGTCTGAGGGAAATTATTTGTTAAAGAGCCACGTGGTTGAGAGTTTTAAACATGGCCGTATCGTGGTGCTAGTAGGTCTAAATCTCCACTGAAAACCTATCACTGTCTCCTTGTCCCAAGGCCAAACCTTCTGCCCTACTCCATTGAACTGTTTGAGGGTCTGCCGACTAACATCAGCCAACATAAAACATCATGTGCCAGCAGACTACACTTACACACGGCTGAAGTAGATGGGTCTTCATCAGAAGAGAAGGCGACAAACAGCACCTTGTCAGAGGCTGAAACGGGTCCATACTCGCCTGATTGGGTCATATTCTGAGCCAAAACTTGCCCTGGTGTTGCTACATAGGCAGCCTGGGAGACGAGGATGAGATGAAAAAAAAGCAGAATGTTAGATATTCACACTTACTACATGCATTTAAGCTGATATAATAGAGCAACAGTAAAGGACCCCATAAAACAAAGCTACTTCTGGTTCAAGAGCTGTTTAAATCCAATTTATAAAGTTTTTCATGGGTCAGGGCCGAGGGATTCTCAAACATGTTCAAAACAAACTCCTCCAAATGTAAAAATGTCCAAATGTGGTTCTGGGTCGCTGCTGCCCATTTAATTAAAATGCTGACAGCCTATCGCACGTGTCAAAATCCAAATGGCCAAATCCAGTATATCATATCATATCGATACAGCAGAGTATCGCGATATTTTTCAATACTGTATCCATACACAGACGGCAAATATTGCATTTTCGGCCTTTATTTTTGACAGGACAGCTGAAAGGGGAGAAAGACATGCAGCAGGTCGGAGTTGAACCCGGACCCGCTGCATCGAGGAGTATATATGGGCGCCCCTCTACCAACTGAGCTACCTGGGCGCCCGAAGTATCAATCTTTTATTATGTATGTGTTGGTCAGTTTTTCCCATTTTGCAGCAATAAAATTGAAGTGATATGAGATGAACAAACAGAGAAATGTTTCTTTTTTGATAAAACAGATATTGACAAAGTTTCCTTTTTGGGGACATCATTTGAAATTGGGAAAAGGTAAGAAATTGCAATATATTGTAGAATATGGCAATATGTTTAAAATCGCAACAATATCGTATGGTGACAAGTATCGTGATGATATTGTATCGTTGGGCTTCTGGTGGTCAAAGATATTTGACTTGCTAGATGAAATAAAAGCATGTCGACAAACTTCCCCCGTCTGGCTCTTGATGTCATGCTCATTTTCCAGTTTGGCCCTTAGTGAAATTGGGCACAGGGCACTGCCATTACCTGCACTTTGTTGTACTTGTTGTTGACGCTGCAGTTGAGCTGCAGCTCGGTGTAGGAGTAGTAACCCTGGTCGATCTCGCACATCCTGGAGATGAAGGTGAAGTTCTTGGTGTCCTGGACGCCCAGCGTGCGCGAGAACAGGAAGTACACAAAGCCGCCGTCCTTGAAGGCGAAGCGGAAGTCGTGGAGGTAGCGCAGGAGGAAGGGGTTGGCCTGCACCGCCGAGGCCTCGATGATGCTGTCGAAAACCACCCAGTCGCCGTAGTCCTGGAGGATGCGGGTGGAGATGAGCTTGGTGCTGTCGTGGCTGCCGTACCCCTTACCGACCTGGGACAAAAGAGACGATAGACGCACGTCAAGAGGCAGTGGACGGAGTCTGTGTCCCCGTAACAACTCTGCTGAGGGAAGTGAATTCCCAGCTCTAATTTCTAAAATCTCCAATGCTCAAGTGCCCCCCCCAAACCAGAGGTGGTCCCAGACCATATTTTGCTTCCCAATATCCAATTCCGATACCAGAACTTATCTATCAGCCAATACAGATTCCAATCCAATACCAGTGTGTTATACATTTATGTTTTAACAGCTGTGTACTACTATCCATGCATGGATATCTGGGCGCCCTACAATTTTTATTTAATATCAAGTTTGACAGTCAGACATAACGGAAAAAGAACATAAATAAACTACTTTAAAGTAGATTTTCGATGCCCGGATAGCTCAAAATCAAAAGGGAAGGGTAGTTGTTTTTTTATAAAAGGTAGTTGCCCTTTTTCAGAAGGGTACCTAATCATTAGATACCCTTTTTCAAAAGGGAAGGGTAGTTGCCCTTTTTCATGAAGGTAGTTGCCCTTTTTCATGAAGGTAGTTGCCCTTTTTCATAAGGGTACCTAATCATTTGTTACCCTTCTGAAAAAGGGTAACTAATCATTCGTTACCCTTTCAAAAAACAGTGACTAATCATTAACTACCCTTTTTTTGTGTACCTTATGTACACAACAGTAGATTATGTAATTTGAGGTCTAAATTACATAGTATTGGATTGGTGCATAAACTCCAGTACTTTCAGTAGTATTTTTTCCAGTAGTATTGGTATTGACTCCAGCAAGGCTTGATTTGACTTAAGAGCAGACATATTAAAAAGGGACAGTTCACCCCAAAACCAAAAACACATATCTAGACCTCTTTCCTGTAGAGTTATTTATTAATCTAGATAGTTTTGGTGTGAGTGGCCCAGTGTTGGAGATATCGGCCGTAGTGGGGTTAGTGGACCAGACCCTCCTCCGCAGCACTGGGGAGGAAGATCTGGCACAGCGAGACTTGCCCTACTATATAATATATATGTGTGTGTGTGTCTCACCAGGAAGACAGTGAAGTTGTCTTTGTCCTTGGTGAAGTATGACATCACCCCCACCACGGAGACGCTCTCCTCGACGCTCGCCACGTACGACTTCTCCCCCTTGGTGTCGCTGAAGTACAGCAGCTGCTCCACGCTGCTCAGGTTCCTCAGCGAGCAGATGCCGCGGAACACGCTGCCGCACACCACCAGCACGTCCTTGGCCTCGTGCACCAACAGCAGCTTGTTGTGGTTGTCCGTGAGCGCGGCCTCCTCGCAGGCGGGGGTGATGGGCGGCGTGCACTGGCGGTTGTCCCGCTCTTGGCCAGTCTCGACGCGGGACTCCAGCTGCAGGTCGGGGCTCAGCTGGTAGAGCGCGTTGACGGCGCCGACGTACAGCCGGCCCGAGCGCGGGTCCATCACCACGTTGTTGATCAGATCGCCAGACGGGAACGCCACCTCGTCCACTCCCGTGGTCAAAGCGCAAAGGGTTGCCAGGACGACCAGGGCACGCTGCCACGCCCACCACCGCTCCATAACGTCTGGAGGTAAAACACAGGAGAGAAAGAAAAGTTCACTTTTTTAATCTGTGTTTTTGTGCTGCAAAACTGAGAAATTAGTTGTCAACTATTAAATGAATGGCCAACTAATTTGGTAATTTGGTTTGAGTCATTCCCCAATTCCAGCTTCTTTTTCCAAATGCATAAAAACAGATGACAATATAAAGAAAAGCACACTATACATAAGGTACTTGGGAAAGCAAAGTGTCACCAATACTTACTATGTGTAACAAAAAAGAAAAGGTTGAAGAAATAAAAGATTCCAGCTTCTTAAATGTCGTTATAGATTAAATTCCCAACAGTTTATACAAGTACAGCTGAAACGATTAGTCGATTAATTGGTTAGTCGTAGAGCCCGGCCGATAAAGGAGTTTTAAGGCTGATAGCAATACAAATATTTGCTGATTTAAAAATCCAATATTCCAATATATTGGCCGATACTGTATTTTAAAAATAATAATCCAGGAATGTGTAGTAAAGCATAAACAGATTTCCCTAACATTAGTTTTTTGTAGTTATTAATGAGTCCTCACTAAAATAATATGATAATATATATATATGATAATGCTGTTTAGAAATACACAACATCGGCCCGCTGATATATCGGTCTGGCTCTAGTTAGTCGATTGGCAGAAAATGAATTGTCTTTTTATGGTTGAAGTCATTTTTATGTAAAAACCTTTTCATATTGTTAATGATGTTAATTAGAGCCGCAATGACTAAACAACTGGGTTTAAAAAAAAGAATTACTCGGTTATTTGAAGACGTCACAGATTCTGAGAATAAAGTTATTATATTCTCAGATTCTAAAAATAAAGTTATTATATTCTCAGATTCTGAGAATAAAGTTATTATATTCTCAGATTCTGACAATAAAGTTATAATATTCTCAGATTCTGAGAATAAAGTTATTATATTCTCAGATTCTGAGAATAAAGTTATTATATTCTCAGATTCTGAGAATAAAGTTATTATATTCTCAGATTCTGAGAATAAAGTTATTATATTCTCAGATTCTGAGAATAAAGTTATTATATTCTCAGATTCTGAAAATAAAGTTATTATATTCTCAGATTCTGAGAATAAAGTTATTATATTCTCAGATTCTGAGAATAAAGTTATTATATTCTCAGATTCTGAGAATAAAGTTATAATATTCTCAGATTCTGAGAATAAAGTTATTATATTCTCAGATTCTGAGAATAAAGTTATTATATTCTCAGATTCTGAGAATAAAGTTATAATATTCTCAGATTCTGAGAATAAAGTTATTATATTCTCAGATTCTGAAAATAAAGTTATAATATTCTCAGATTCTGAGAATAAAGTTATTATATTCTCAGATTCTGAGAATAAAGTTATTATATTCTCAGATTCTGACAATAAAGTTATAATATTCTCAGATTCTGAGAATAAAGTTATTATATTCTCAGATTCTGACAATAAAGTTATAATATTCTCAGATTCTGAGAATAAAGTTATTATATTCTCAGATTCTGAGAATAAAGTTATAATATTCTCAGATTCTGAGAATAAAGTTATTATATTCTCAGATTCTGAGAATAAAGTTATTATTATATTCTCAGATTCTGAGAATAAAGTTATTATATTCTCAGATTCTGAGATTCTGAGAATAAAGTTATTATTATATTCTCAGATTCTGAGAATAAAGTTATTATTATATTCTCAGATTCTGAGAATAAAGTTATTATTATATTCTCAGATTCTGAGAATAAAGTTATTATTATATTCTCAGATTCTGAGAATAAAGTCAGAACTCACATTTTTCACCAGTGGCCCTAATCCTCTTCCGTAGCTCCGGGAATGACATTTGTCTCTTTTATTTAACACAATGAAGCCTAAACAATCCAGCAATTAATCAAGAATTGTCATCTGAAGCACTAAACTGACTTGTGAACACGATTTCCGACAATAAACCCGCTGAACTTGAACTTGCGGAGCGACAAACATGTCAGACAGTCAGCGCCCGGTCCTCTAAAACAAAACACAACCCCGACGCTGTGCTGCAGCCCCCACACAGCCGAAAACTCAAGGGGAGAAACCACTGAACGCCGAGAGCAAAGAGAAGCAATAATGAGGAGCTTCTCATTAAACCCAGAACATCCTTCACTGGAGGAAGATCGAGAGAGGAGAAGAGGGGATGGTAGCAGACTAAAAAGTGAAGAGAGTTGCTGAGCCAGATTAAATTAGCAAAGACAAAATGTGTGTGTGTGTGTGTGTGTGTGTGTGTGTGTGTGTGTGTGTGTGTGTGTGTGTGTGTGTGTGTTGTGTGGTGTGTTGTGTGTTGTGTGTTGTGTGTTGTGTGTTGTGTGTGTGTGTGTGTGTGTGTGTGTGTGTGTGTGTTGTGTGTGTGTGTTGTGTGTGTGTGTGTGTGTGTGTTGTGTGTGTGGTGTGTGTGGTGTGTGTGTGTGTGTGTGTGTGTGTGTGTGTGTGTGTGTGTGTGTGTGTGTGTGTGTGTGTGTGTGTGTGTGTGTGTGTGTGTGTGTGTGTGTGTGTGTGTGTGTGTGTGTGTGTGTGTGTGTGTGTGTGTGTGTGTGTGTGTGTGTGTGTGTGTGTGTGTGTGTGTGTGTGTGGTGTGTGTGGTGTGTGTGTGTGTGTGTGTGTGTGTGTGTGTGTGTGTGTGTGTGTGTGTGTGTGTGTGTGTGTGTGTGTGTGTGTGTGTGTGTGTGTGTGTGTGTGTGTGTGTGTGTGTGTGTGTGTGTGTGTGTGTGTGTGTGTGTGTGTGTGTGTGTGTGTGTGTGTGTGTGTGTGTGTGTGTGTGTGTGTGTGTGTGTGTGTGTGTGTGTGTGTGTGTGTGTGTGTGTGTGTGTGTGTGTGTGTGTGTGTGTGTGTGTGTGTGTGTGTGTGTGTGTGTGTGTGTGAGAGAGAGAGACTGAGTGTAGCAATTAGTTTCCTGACATACTGAGTTTCTCCTCCCATTAGCCTGGATGTGTGTGTTTAATCACAGCCGTGGCCTGTGGCTGTAAAACAGGCGTGTTCACTAGTGTTCAGTAACGCCGCCGCACACGCATGCACGTCAGTGATGCAACCACCGGGTCATTTTGGGGACGATCCCTGGCCAATCATCTAGCAGCGGCTATCAGATCGTTTTGATTGGTGGTCAAATCGTCTGCCCCCCCACCCCCACCCCCACCCCCTTTAACTACATCCCAATTAAATTCCCTTCAGTTGGCTTCACTGTAATAAGGATTTATTTATTAGTGTGAAAACACTTATCTTTGTACCCACCTGCTCGCCTAAATTACCTTTCCACAGATATCAAGAGTCAGTGGGGCTTAATGGCCGCAATGCAGAGTTTAAAGAAGTATTACACAAATACACACACCTCAGTGTTTCCCACAGGTTTATATACTTGTATTTACTTACTTTTACTACCTGATTACATCCTTGAACTGTACACCATTTCATTACTTATCATGCGGCATATACATTACTAGATGTCTGTTTACCAGTCCGGCTGTACTCATTCACTGTTAAATGCTTAAATCTGGGATTTGTGTCTAAAGAAGCAAAGGAGCAAAGAAGGAACAGAATAGAATAAAAGAAGTACAATATACAACTTTACTGTCCAGCCAAGGCTGGAGAATCCTCTTTGGTTTCAGCAAACAGATAATCAGGATATCAGGTCAGTAAATGTAGGCATCAAGTAGCTTTAACAAATCATCTGGTGCACTTTAAATCAGTACTTCTGCTGTTAAAAGTCTGTATAATAACATATATACTGTATACACACAGTATATATACTGTACATACATATATACACACACACACTATATAATACTATAATTTTCCATTTTGTTGGGGTCCATCCATCCATCTACCTACCTACCCATCCACCTACATATCTACCTACCTACCCATCCATCCATCCACCTACCTACTTACCTACCCATCCATCCATCCATCCATCCATCCACCTACCTACTTACCTACCCATCCATCCATCCAACCATCCATCCATCCACCTACCTACTTACCTACCCATCCATCCATCCATCCATCCACCTACCTACTTACCTACCCATCCATCCATCCAACCATCCATCCATCCACCTACCTACTTACCCATCCATCCATCCATCCATCCATCCATCCATAATGTTGGGTGATACCGGTCAACATGGCTGAGTTTCATCTGCCATTAAAGTGGTGAGAAAAATAAATAACCCCGTCTCCTTGCTTGTCTCTTTGTCCCTGTTGTTTGGTCTCCTCTCTCATTGCATTTCATTTCTGTCCTCCTCCCACACCACAGAATAAAAAGACGGCAGGTACATTCACCTTCTCCCTCAGAAGGCCTCTTACGGATGTGTGCATCTGCCACATCAAAGGAAAACCATCTTTGGTTTCCACACAGGAATCTATTCGCTTTTCTCTCATTCTCTCTTTCTTTCTTTCATCCTCCTGCTTTCAGCTCCAAAAGCCAGACTGGTGTCAGCCCAGGAATAAACTGGGTTACAAAGGTGTGTGTGTGTGTGTGTGTGTGTGTGTGTGTGTGTGTGTGTGTGTGTGTGTGGTTCTGTTATTCTTTCATCCTTGTGAACAACAGTTTGACTTCAAGATCTTCAGGTATGTAAGGTGGGGAGACAATAGATCACAGTAACTCCATATAATACAGTAAGAAGCTGTATGTCTAGTTACAGTCAAATACCTTTTATAACAGTATAAACATAATAATGTTTATAATAATAACATAACAGACTGGAAATAAACAGCAGTGTACTGGCAAAAACTGCTGCCAGTCTATTACTGTAAATTTAGGGTGAAAAGTTTGACACTGTCAAGATAGTCTCTCAAAATACACACACACACACACACACACACACAGGCGTGCCTGTACCACAGGTAACGTTAAACAGCCAATCACAAGCACTGATTGAATAAACAACAACACGCTTGGAGCACCTTTAATTTGCTTTCCTTTTTGCTTGTCGTTTAAGAAATATATACGGCTTATTTTCATTTTAGTTTTACTGTAATTACCCTGGTAGAGGAGCAGCAGCACTCGTTCGGTTTCTCCTCTCATTCATTCAGCTTTTCCCATCTGTAACACGCCCGCATCTGTGTGGCGGGAGTTTAAGGTTTGGCATATTTTGGTCTGTTAACGAGTCTGCTTGAGTATGGTATCACTGAGTCTGTGTGTGTGTGTGTGTGTGTGTGTGTGTGTGTGTGTCTGTGTGTGTGTGTCTGTGTGTGTGTGTGTGTGTGTGTGTGTGTGTATGATTGCATTGGCACCAAACAGTAGGATAGTTGTGGTTGGAAACCAGAGTCTGGGATAAAATACACGTGTTGTGATGGAAAAATCAAACACACACACACACACACACGCCACCTATTTATACAAACAGCAATCTGTGACTCATTGAAATCCTGAGTCCATACTTTGTAAAAGTTGTGAGTGCTGCTGACCCCTCTGCTTAAAAACTTTGGAGTGAAACTGAATCCAGGACTGTCTGCAGAAGCTCCAGCCAGTCTCTCTCTCTAACCTCTTTAAGCTTTTCTCTTTCTAACTTCTCTTTGTAATTCACATTGTCTCGCCCCCCTCTCCCCTCTCTCTGTGCCTCCATGTCTCTCTCTCTCTCTCTGTGCCTCCATGTCTCCCTCCCTCTCTCTCTCTGTGCCTCCATGTCTCCCTCCCTCCCTCTCTCTGTGCCTCCATGTCTCTCTCCCTCTCTCTGTGCCTCCATGTCTCTCTCCCTCTCTCTCTCTCTCTCTCTCTCTCTGTGCCTCCATGTCTCCCTCCCTCCCTCTCTCTGTGCCTCCATGTCTCTCTCCCTCTCTCTGTGCCTCCATGTCTCCCTCCCTCTCTCTCTCTGTGCCTCCATGTCTCTCTCCCTCTCTCTGTGCCTCCATGTCTCCCTCCCTCCCTCTCTCTGTGCCTCCATGTCTCCCTCCCTCCCTTTCTCTGTGCCTCCATGTCTCTCTCTCTCTCTCTGTGCCTCCATGTCTCCCTCCCTCCCTCTCTCTGTGCCTCCATGTCTCTCTCCCTCTCTCTGTGCCTCCATGTCTCTCTCCCTCTCTCTCTCTCTCTCTCTCTCTCTGTGCCTCCATGTCTCCCTCCCTCCCTCTCTCTGTGCCTCCATGTCTCTCTCTCTCTCTCTGTGCCTCCATGTCTCTCTCCCTCTCTCTGTGCCTCCATGTCTCTCTCCCTCTCTCTCTCTCTCTCCCTCTCTCTCTGTGCCTCCATGTCTCCCTCCCTCCTCTCTCTCTGTGCCTCCATGTCTCTCTCCCTCTCTCTGTGCCTCCATGTCTCTCTCCCTCTCTCTCTGTGCCTCCATGTCTCTCTCCCTCTCTCTCTCCTCTCTCTCTCTCTCTCTGTGCCTCCATGTCTCCCTCCCTCCCTCTCTCTGTGCCTCCATGTCTCTCTCTCTCTCTCTGTGCCTCCATGTCTCTCTCCCTCTCTCTGTGCCTCCATGTCTCCCTCCCTCTCTCTCTCTGTGCCTCCATGTCTCTCTCCCTCTCTCTGTGCCTCCATGTCTCTCTCCCTCTCTCTCTCTCTCTCTCTCTCTCTGTGCCTCCATGTCTCCCTCCCTCCCTCTCTCTGTGCCTCCATGTCTCCCTCCCTCCCTCTCTCTGTGCCTCCATGTCTCTCTCTCTCTCTCTGTGCCTCCATGTCTCTCTCCCTCTCTCTGTGCCTCCATGTCTCCCTCCCTCTCTCTCTCTGTGCCTCCATGTCTCCCTCTCTCTCTCTGTGCCTCCATGTCTCCCTTTCTCTCTCTGTGCCTCCATGTCTCCCTCCCTCTCTCTCTCTGTGCCTCCATGTCTCCCTCCCTCCCTCTCTCTGTGCCTCCATGTCTCCCTCCCTCCCTCTCTCTGTGCCTCCATGTCTCCCTCCCTCTCTCTCTCTGTGCCTCCATGTCTCTCTCTCTCTCTCTGTGCCTCCATGTCTCCCTCTCTCTCTCTGTGCCTCCATGTCTCCCTCCCTCTCTCTCTGTGCCTCCATGTCTCCCTCTCTCTCTCTGTGCCTCCATGTCTCCCTCCCTTCTCTCTCTCTCTGTGCCTCCATGTCTCCCTCTCTCTCTCTCTCTCTGTGCCTCCATGTCTCCCTCTCTCTCTCTCTGTGCCTCCATGTCTCTCTCCCTCTCTCTGTGCCTCCATGTCTCCCTCCCTCTCTCTCTCTGTGCCTCCATGTCTCCCTCCCTCTCTCTCTGTGCCTCCATGTCTCCCTTTCTCTCTCTGTGCCTCCATGTCTCCCTCCCTCTCTCTCTCTGTGCCTCCATGTCTCCCTCCCTCCCTCTCTCTGTGCCTCCATGTCTCCCTCCCTCCCTCTCTCTGTGCCTCCATGTCTCCCTCCCTCCCTCTCTCTCTCTGTGCCTCCATGTCTCTCTCTCTCTCTCTGTGCCTCCATGTCTCCCTCCCTCCCTCTCTCTGTGCCTCCATGTCTCCCTCCCTCCCTCTCTCTGTGCCTCCATGTCTCCCTCTCTCTCTCTGTGCCTCCATGTCTCCCTCCCTCTCTCTCTCTGTGCCTCCATGTCTCTCTCTCTCTCTCTGTGCCTCCATGTCTCTCCTCTCTCTCTCTGTGCCTCCATGTCTCTCTCCCTCTCTCTGTGCCTCCATGTCTCCCTCCCTCTCTCTCTCTGTGCCTCCATGTCTCCCTCTCTCTCTCTGTGCCTCCATGTCTCCCTCTCTCTCTCTGTGCCTCCATGTCTCCTCTCTCTCTCTCTCTGTGCCTCCATGTCTCTCTCTCTCTCTCTCTCTGTGCCTCCATGTCTCCCTCCCTCCCTCTCTCTGTGCCTCCATGTCTCCCTCCCTCTCTCTCTCTGTGCCTCCATGTCTCCCTCTCTCTCTCTGTGCCTCCATGTCTCCCTCCCTCTCTCTCTCTGTGCCTCCATGTCTCCCTCCCTCTCTCTCTCTGTGCCTCCATGTCTCCCTCCCTCTCTCTCTCTGTGCCTCCATGTCTCCCTCTCTCTCTCTGTGCCTCCATGTCTCCCTCTCTCTCTCTGTGCCTCCATGTCTCCCTCCCTCTCTCTCTGTGCCTCCATGTCTCCCTCCCTCCCTCTCTCTCTCTGTGCCTCCATGTCTCCCTCCCTCCCTCTCTCTGTGCCTCCATGTCTCCCTCCCTCCCTCTCTGTCTCTGTGCCTCCATGTCTCTCTCTCTCCCTCTCTGTCTCTGTGCCTCCATGTCTCCCTCCCTCCCTCTCTGTCTCTGTGCCTCCATGTCTCCCTCCCTCCCTCTCTGTCTCTGTGCCTCCATGTCTCCCTCCCTCCCTCTCTCTCTCTGTGCCTCCATGTCTCCCTCCCTCCCTCTCTGTCTCTGTGCCTCCATGTCTCCCTCCCTCCCTCTCTCTCTCTGTGCCTCCATGTCTCCCTCCCTCTCTCTCTCTGTGCCTCCATGTCTCCCTCTCTCTCTCTGTGCCTCCATCTCTCCCTCCCTCTCTGTCTCTGTGCCTCCATGTCTCCCTCCCTCTCTCTGCATCCTCACCGGCGGGAACAAGTTCAAACAAAACTGCTTTTCTGACACGCGAGATCCCGAGGGACGAAGCAGATCTGAAACTCCATCTATGGTCCTGACTTTCTGCTTGTGTCTCCGACCGACTGTCAAAACAGTCCGTCTTTCTGTCTATATGTCTGTCTGTTAAAACTGTCTGTGTTTGTAAAAAACCCGTAGCTCGACTTGAATCTCCTCCTTCTGACTGAAAGTGTCTCCAAACAGCAGTTCTTCTGCTCACCAGCTCCATTTTCTGAGCCCCGTCAAAAAGCCCAATATCAATAATTCTGCAAAATCTGAAGCCGAATCCTGGACTGGGTGCAGCCCTGGTTCTATTACTGGGGGAATATCAATATTCAGTCTGTGATCTCTATTAAACATACAGTATAGGTTTCAATATTAGTAACGCCTACCCTACCTACGTTATGCAAATTACAAAAAACATCAGTGTCTGATTTAATGACATGACAAAACACTTTCAATACTTTCAATTCATTTCAAATATTCATTATCAAAGTGTATCATTATTTTAGGAATTATGCACGAATGAAATATTTTCAATGTTTTAGAGTAAAAATGCATCATCCTCATCATTTGTTGCGTTCTGGATTCAGAATGAATTAGAGAACAATTGGATATAAACCAGGATCTCGGCTCTGCATGATGATTATTTTTCTTAATTGGCTATATAACTTTATATAACTATCAGGTGGTCCAGACGTATAGGCTCCCGCATGTCTGCACCGTTTACATATCCAATAACAAATTTGTAGTTTTTTCTCCAGTTCCTCTTTATTCTCCTGCTCCAAGATGTGACTTCTTGTTTGTGGATCCAATTTTCTCAGAATTAGAAATAAGAAAAGCCCTAGTTTGCATTCATGCCCGCTGCTAGGCGTCATTAGCCATTCATAACATCAGGCCGGAGGAACATTGAAGCTGATTGGCCGGGCCTGGAGGGGATAGGAGTGCTATGATTGGCGGAACCCGTGGGAAATTGAGTTCTTATTGGTGGTAATGAAGAAGCCTGAAGGAGAGTATGGCCGAAACCAAGTAAGTATAAAACTTAAAGACCGAAGAGGATAGGACACACACACACACACACACACACACACACACACACACACAAACACACTCACTCACACAGCTATCTATCAGCAACACAATCTCTTCTACCAGTCCCAGAGTCCACCGAGCATTGCACACTAATGAAGAGAAGAAGCAGACTTTAAGATGTTTTTAGGTCCAGATGGAGATTCCAGGCGTGCCAAAATAAAGAAAAAGCAAGAACGCTTTATGAATCAAGTCCAACAAAAGTAAGAGGAGGAATACTCGACCACCAACATCATAAAGCTTATCTAATTTAAAATACCTTCGATTTTCAAAGCTGCTCGTAACTTCTTCCAACATCAAATGTATAAATCAATACAGAGCAATGAGAAAGAAAGAAAAAAACGAGATGCATCATTCTGTGACGTAAATCAGGATCGGACGACTTTAAATGGGACACAATAAGAAAGAAAGACATCAGGAAGTCATTTGTTTGGAGCTGAATAAAGCCGAGAGGATGCATACTATTACACGGCTAACGCTGTTGTTTGTTAATCTCACGATGACAAAATAAGAGCCTCTAATAACTCAACCTTCAAGGAGAGGATTAGTCTGATTATAGAAGGTCTGAGAGGCCGGCGGTTATTAAGCACACACACACACACACACACACACACACACACACACACACACACGTCTCTGTCTAGTACCACTTGGTAACATCTCAGCAGGGCAGTGCCACAGCGAGCAGAAGCAAACAAAAGGCCGACTGAAAGAGACACAGAGGGACGCCTGTGAGGACAGACACACAATGAAGAGTAAATACAGGGAGTATTAACCAGTTCACCGCCAGGGAGCATCGCTAAACTACCCGTATTCTTGGAAAAGAAGACAAAACACGTGTTAACATTTACATGCCCCAAAGTCACAGCACAGTGCTGTGTGTCCCTCGTTAGTTTACTTTATGAGAGCACTGAGGCCATGTGGGGACAACACCACCCCTCCCCAATTCAAAGCTGTGCTCGGGAACTTTCACACGAGCTAGGGCAGCCTCTAGAGATGGCAACGACTATGTTTACATGCACACAATATTCCAAGCTTGTTTTCCTCTGTACTCAGAAAAAGACGACCCAAGTCAGCTGTTTTATTATATAGTTAAGAAACACAAGCAATTACAAAGAATACGCTGGGAGGGAGAACGCGTCCAACGGCCCAAAATATAAATATAAATAAAGGGCGCCCGGATAGCTCAGCTGGCAGAGCGGGCGCCCATATATAGAGGTTTACTCCTCGGGTTTGACTCAGACCTGCGGCCCTTTAATGTATGTCATTTCCCCCCCCCCTCTCTCCCCTTTCACTTCTTCATCTGTCCTGTTGAATAAAGGCCTAAAATGCCCCCCAAAAATTCATTAATAAATAAATAGAGAGGAAAGACGGGAGGGAGGGAGATAAAACAACACACACAGAAACAGACACACACACACAGACTGACACAAGACAAGGGACCATGCACGCCGATTCATATGCTAACCTAAGAAATTTGGCGACCACCGGCTGGTCATGTGACGCCGGCTACAGAGCACCGTGAGAAGTTGCCGAATCGGTGAAAGTCGGTTGTTGAGTATACCCGATAAAAGAAGACAGAGAGCCACTGCCACTCTGACAGACCGGCGTCTGATGTGCCATGTGTGCGCAGACACAAGTGTTTATGTTGTCAAGGGGATTTAATATGGTTAATCGTGAAATTGGTTAACCACTGCATCCCCAGTACAGCGTCCTTTAATGTTAAAGCGCCCATGTTCTGCTCATTTTCAGGTTCATAATTGTATTTTGAGGTTGTACCAGAATAGGTCTCTGTTTTAGCTCCAGAGTGAGACATCTCCCTTCTATCCTATCTTTGTTGGGAGCTGCACATGCTCAGTAGCTCGGTAAGATCCCATCAGCTAGATAACTCTTTCTCCAGCTTTGGTCAGTCCAAGGCAGGATCAGCTGGGAGACTTATTCTAGACGAGGGACACTAGTGGACTACCTGCACAACAGGGACAGGAAGTAGAACAGGGACAGGAAGTAGTTCTTTTGGAGATTAAGGTCCACTAGTGGCTGTTGTAGCAGTGTTTTGCCACTGAGGACGAGCTAGCATGCTACGGTTAGCCACCTCGTCTCTAGCCGTGCAGATGTTGAACAGCTCACCCGGAGACTGAAGACAGAGGACACTCAGAAACCGGATCAGAGGACATTCAGAAACCGGATCAGAGGACATTCAGAAACCGGATCAGAGGACATTCAGAAACCGGATCAGAGGACATTCAGAAACCGGATCAGAGGACACTCAGAAACCGGATCTCACTCAAAACAGCATGGAGGCTTTTTTTCCAAGTGTGTATGCGTGTGGAAGCACCAGAGACACAAAATAACCCCCCAAATCCCAGAAAAAGAGATTTTTTTATAATTTAACTCTCAGCTGACTGTAGGCTGATCTTCATCCGACAAACACACAGCTCGACACAGAAGAAACTCTGAATCACAGATTTCACCTAAATCTACACTTCACTACGATATCTACAACCTAACATGTCCATTTCCCACCTCCTAAACTTAGTATTCTCGGGACTTTGGCACTGTTTTCAGACAGTCAAGGTAAAATAAAAACTAAAAAACATGACGTCAACTTGGGCTCTCGGAAACTGTGACAGATATTTTTCACTTTTTCGGACAATTTATAGATCAAAAGAGCAATTAATTCATTAAAAAAAACGTTTTTTTTGGATAGATTAATGATATGGAAACAATCTGTAGTTTCAGGCGTATATTAATTTTTATATTAGAATACAGAAACCATGTGTTAGTTGAGGATGTGTGGTACTAGGTTAGAACATGGATATGTGATGGTGCGTTCAGGGACACTAAGACAGAGATTAGACAGCTGACTAAACATCATGACTGTCTATGTAAGAAACAAATTTGCTTTGAGTTTGTGTTCTGGGTTTAGTTGTTAATTAGACGCCTTTTGGCAGCCGGTGAACAATTTATGTCCTTGAATGCACCGCCGTGTCTCCGTGCTCGCGAGTGTTATAAAGCACAGCAAAAAAAAACTGACGTTTGACGAAAAAATAAATGCAAAGAAATGTTCAGCGTGATGGATTACCAATCCAAAGCGAGTGCAAATTTATTTTCACAGCACTCTGAAATGAAGTGAAATCCACCGAGGAAATCAATCTTCCTAAATAAATATGGCTTTACATCAACGCATTTAAAGTTCTCCTGCTAAGGTGAAGACAGAAGGAAAGAGAAGGAGTGGATCCCATTTCATTCACTCATGCACAGATTAATTCTGTGTTATGCAAATGTGATTTAGAGGCTGTGTCCTCAGCGTTGGAGCGAGTGATTAACAGCCACTTTCCATCCTGGTTCACCTCCCATTAACCCGACTAGGACACACACTGATTGGACCGTGCGTGTGTCCTTGTGTGGTTTTATCCCTGCATAGCAACACAAGCTGCCTCCTGCTTTAATTATCTCCCATTCCCAGGGTGGGTGGGGAAGAGATGAGCGTGAGATTTCCCCCTTTATGCTCTACACACCCCACCTCAGAGTGATCAATGCTCCTTCCCCAATAGACTAGGGATTGACCGATACTGGTTTTTCAAGGCCGATACAGATTATTAGTACTAAATATCGGTTATTGGTTATGAAAGCGATTGCCGACATTCGGAAGCGATATGCTTTTACAGTGAAAATGGAAATCTTTAAGTCAAAATTAAGATTTTGGATCGTTACGAACTCAAACACAAGACTTTGTATGAATGATTTAAGCAATTATTTAACACATGAGAAACTTTCAAAATAACTCCCAGTAAGAGAGAGAGTCAGATAGTGTGTGTTTGTGTGTGTGTGTGTGTGTGTGTGTGTGTGTGCGTGCTCATTAACTATGCCCTTAACTATGCAGCACCAATCACATTTATGTATGTATACGTAGGTGTATCTGATGTGGGCGGGGCCAGAGACGAGCTCAACAGATAACGACAGTCTAATCGACCAGTTAGCTCTGCTGCTAGCTAAGCGTATACGGGGCTCTGGATACCCCGTGTGTTGTTGTGATTGGTCGTAGTGTTATCCAATTGCGTGCAGTTAGATTTTCAAATGCATGCTGGGTGCCGCCACTCAAGATGGCCGACTTCCATTACGCGATGCCAGACCCTTAATCTTTCTGATTTGGGTCTGGATTTCCAGGATAACAGGTACGGCCCGAAGTTCTCTAATCTAATCTAATCTAATCTAATCTAATCTAATCTTAATTCTTTCAACCTGCAGACACATGTTTGTTTTCGCGCGAGTGTTTTATTCCAAACCCCAATCTTTATCCTAAACCTAACTAGTCGTTTTGGTGCCTTCTTGCCTCAACCTTGCGTTACCTGTGTTACCTGTGTTACCTGGAAGCAGGAAGTGCTTGATTTTGAACAACAAGCTTACATTTTGAAGGCTAAGCAATATGAAATGGAAATACGGTAGTTATAGTGCATAATGTATATTATCATGGGTGAAAATAAACAATTCAAACTTTCTTGCAATACTTTTTAAAGATAGACTCTACACACTGACACGAAGGGAGAATTATTCCCTAAAGGTGCTATCAATAATAAATAATTCACTCCGGGTCACTCCCTTCCCTCTACACCTTCACCAACGCTGCATTTCAAGCATCTTGAGCGCATGTTTAGGATTTAAAATAGGACTTTTATATGTCTGATACGGATATTTCTGTACCACAGCCGCCGGTGGCTGCCGCTGTGCTCATTACACTAAGTCACCACATTATGAGCTCACTCAGACAACATGCTGATAATTGCCATCCGATGGAAATATCCCCTCTATAGCCTAACATCCTGCATGGAAATTACACTTGATATCATCTTTTGAAGACAACCAGGAGGTATTTCAGAGAATTGGATTATAAAGCACCTTGTTATCAGTCTGAAGGGCAGCTTATGTGTGGAGAAATTAAAAAAGCCGATATAAAAGTGAAGGGGAACTTTCTTTTTTATCAATGCATGAAATGTTATACAGTGCCGAGGAAAAGAGAGTGAATCACCTACATTTACGCATAATTCAGCCATAAAATCTGGTCTGATCTTCCTTAAAAGTCACCGTGATAGACAAATTAAATAACAACCCTCAAATAAAATGACCTCTGAAAACAGATACAAGTCCAATTTTCCCATCAGGGAGTTGAAATGGTAGTTTGTTCTGTACAAAACGCATGAAACATATTGATAACTGACACTCAAAGTCTAAGGTTTTCACAGGTCTAAGGTGTTTTTTTTGGATCTTAATCAGAAAATACTGCCAACAGCTGTAAAACTAAAACTATTTCCTTCATGTTTGTATGAATACAATGTTGTATGAATCAGACTGTGAGTGATAAATAAACAAAGCCCTGTGGAAAAAGCGTCAGAATATAGATAGGAATGAAAGTGTAAAGTTTGGTGTGTGTGTGTGTGTGTGTGTGTGCTGTGTGTGTGTGAGAGTGTGTGTGTCTGTGTGTGTGTGTGAGAGTGTGTGTGTCTGTGTCTGTGTGTCTGTGTGTGTGTGTGTGTGTGTCTGTGTGTGTGTGTGTGTGTCTGTGTGTGTGTGAGAGTGTGTGTGTCTGTGTCTGTGTGTGTGTCTGTGTCTGTGTGTGTGTGTGTGTGTGTGTGTGTGTGTGTGTGTGTCTGTGTGTGTGTGAGAGTGTGTGTGTCTGTGTCTGTGTGTGTGTCTGTGTCTGTGTCTGTGTGTGTGTGTGTGTGTGTGTCTGTGTGTGTGTGTGTGTGTCTGTGTGTGTGTGAGAGTGTGTGTGTCTGTGTCTGTGTGTGTGTCTGTGTCTGTGTGTGTGTCTGTGTCTGTGTGTGTGTGTGTGTGTGTGTGTGTGTGTGTGTGTGTGTGTGAGTCTTGCTCAAGTGGAGATTTCTGGCCCTGAGTCGGATAAACAAAAACCTTTAAAGATCTGGATTTATAGATAGAAAATGTCATACATTGTTATTGGAATCAATCCCTAGCATCCTATGCCTGTATCACGTCTGCTGTTCCTTGTGATAGCAGGTTTATATTAGGGCTGCACAAGTAATCCCAATTTGATCAAAATCGCAACATGGACAACATCTAAATCGCAATATTTGTTAAAGGTAAAATATGTGTGTACAGACTAAAGAAAAAATCTTTGTTTGGTACAGATCCTCGCAAAGATCATAATATAAACAAGGATACAAGAATGATCACTCCCTCCAACATTGTGAATCATATCCCAATTGTAATATCAGTCAAATAGAATTACAATTAGACATTTGTCCTCATACGGTGCGGCTGGTGGAGATCTGTTGAGAGGGAGCCAGGTTCTGGTGTGCATCATCATCCGGACACAATGCCCTCGGATTATTAAACCTCTGGCTCGTCTGTACGCGGAGAGATTGGGCGAGAGCTCAATGTCAAAGCACTTTATTTAAAAACTCTAAAGTTGTATCCAGAAATAATTAGCGCTGGAGCTGTGCCAAAAAAACAACAAGCGTGTTCCAATGTGTGCGTTTCTGCTCATGCATGCGAGTCCAAATGGACCGGCTCCTGCCAACCTTTACACACAGGCTGCATATACAGTACATACACAGGAAGACTGAGGCAGCTCTAGCAGCGCTCAATTAACAAGGCAGGCTGTGTTTCTGCAGAGGTTTGATGTGTGTGTGTGTGTGTGTGTGTGTGTGTGTGTGTGTGTGTATGGGGAAAATATGTGGGGACATAAAGAAAAGAAGGAGAGATTGTTCTTTGCAGCCAGAAGACAGAGATATAGCCTTCATTCCTGCTCAGATTAAAGGATTTAGAGCAAGAAACCTTATTACAGAGCCAAAAGAAAGAGAAGGAGGGAGAGCTGTCCCCTCCCTCGCCCTCTGTTTGGGGCTGATTAAAGCCCAGATAAGTCTCCCTCCCAGGCGCAGAGCTGCTGGAAGCCAACTCAACACACCCACACACACACCAACACACACCACACACACACACACACACACACACACACACACACACACACACACACACACACACACACTCACGAGTCATTAAAATCCAGACATAACAATGGTTTCTCTGAGTTTCGAAGGATTTTGACCAGTTGGACAACCAGCCTTCTTGCAGTGTGTGTGTGTGTGTGTGTGTGTGTGTGTGTGTGTGTGTGTGTGTGTGTGTGTGTGTGTGTATGTGTGTGTGTGTGTGTGTGTGTGCGCGCCCCTGTTAAATGCCAGGCCATCGTCAGATGCGAGCAACTTAAGACTCCTCAAGATTTGGTTAACGCTACTTGGAATTCAACATGCAGACCCATTTCAAAAATGAGTTGAAAACGTCCTTCATGTGATTTAATGTGTCGAATGAAAAGTATGAAATGGTACAGTAAGAGAAAGGAATAGAGGCATAATATTTTCATTTATATATCGGTACTTTCATATTTTTCTCTTTCTCTTTGTATTAGTACGACTCTAAGATAAGGAAGATTTGACCAGGATTTGGAAGGCAAGGCAAAGGAAATCTCATTGTGGGACTGGCTCTAGTGGCTGTAATTCCGCACAGTTCAGATACAGTATTAGGGACCTCTAAGGTCTATATAAAAGAGACTTCAGATACAGTATTAGGGACCTCTAAGGTCTATATAAAAGAGACTTCAGATACAGTATTAGGGGACCACTAAGGTCTATATAAAAGAGACTTCAGATACAGTATTAGGGACCTCTAAGGTCTATATAAAAGAGACTTCAGATACAGTATTAGGGACCTCTAAGGTCTATATAAAAGAGACTTCAGATACAGTATTAGGGACCACTAAGGTCTATATAAAGAGACTTCAGATACAGTATTAGGGACCTCTAAGGTCTATATAAAAGAGACTTCAGATACAGTATTAGGGACCTCTAAGGTCTATATAAAAGAGACTTCAGATACAGTATTAGGGGACCACTAAGGTCTATATAAAAGAGACTTCAGATACAGTATTAGGGACCACTAAGGTCTATATAAAGAGACTTCAGATACAGTATTAGGGGACCACTAAGGTCTATATAAAGAGACTTCAGATACAGTATTAGGGGACCACTAAGGTCTATATAAAAGAGACTTCAGATACAGTATTAGGGGACCACTAAGGTCTATATAAAGAGACTTCAGATACAGTATTAGGGGACCACTAAGGTCTATATAAAGAGACTTCAGATACAGTATTAGGGGACCACTAAGGTCTATATAAAAGAGACTTCAGATACAGTATTAGGGACCACTAAGGTCTATATAAAAGAGACTTCAGATACAGTATTAGGGGACCACTAAGGTCTATATAAAAGAGACTTCAGATACAGTATTAGGGGACCACTAAGGTCTATATAAAGAGACTTCAGATACAGTATTAGGGGACCACTAAGGTCTATATAAAGAGACTTCAGATACAGTATTAGGGGACCACTAAGGTCTATATAAAGAGACTTCAGATACAGTATTAGGGGACCACTAAGGTCTATATAAAAGAGACTTCAGATACAGTATTAGGGGACCACTAAGGTCTATATAAAGAGACTTCAGATACAGTATTAAGGGACCACTAAGGTCTATATAAAGAGACTTCAGATACAGTATTAAGGACCACTAAGGTCTATATAAAAGAGACTTCAGATACAGTATTAGGGGACCACTAAGGTCTATATAAAAGAGACTTCAGATACAGTATTAGGGGACCACTAAGGTCTATATAAAAGAGACTTCAGATACAGTATTAGGGGACCACTAAGGTCTATATAAAAGAGACTTCAGATACAGTATTAGGGACCACTAAGGTCTATATAAAAGAGACTTCAGATACAGTATTAGGGACCTCTAAGGTCTATATAAAAGAGACTTCAGATACAGTATTAGGGACCACTAAGGTCTATATAAAACAGACTTCAGATACAGTATTAGAGACCACTAAGGTCTATATAAAAGAGACTTCAGATACAGTATTAGAGACCACTAAGGTCTATATAAAGAGACTTCAGATACAGTATTAGGGGACCACTAAGGTCTATATAAAGAGACTTCAGATACAGTATTAGGGACCACTAAGGTCTATATAAAAGAGACTTCAGATACAGTATTAGGGGACCACTAAGGTCTATATAAAAGAGACTTCAGATACAGTATTAGGGGACCACTAAGGTCTATATAAAAGAGACTTCAGATACAGTATTAGGGGACCACTAAGGTCTATATAAAGAGACTTCAGATACAGTATTAGGGACCACTAAGGTCTATATAAAGAGACTTCAGATACAGTATTAGGGACCACTAAGGTCTATATAAAACAGACTTCAGATACAGTATTAGAGACCACTAAGGTCTATATAAAAGAGACTTCAGATACAGTATTAGAGACCACTAAGGTCTATATAAAGAGACTTCAGATACAGTATTAGGGACCACTAAGGTCTATATAAAGAGACTTCAGATACAGTATTAGGGACCACTAAGGTCTATATAAAAGAGACTTCAGATACAGTATTAGGGACCACTAAGGTCTATATAAAAGAGACTTCAGATACAGTATTAGGGGACCACTAAGGTCTATATAAAAGAGACTTCAGATACAGTATTAGGGACCACTAAGGTCTATATAAAAGAGACTTCAGATACAGTATTAGGGACCACTAAGGTCTATATAAAAGAGACTTCAGATACAGTATTAGGGACCACTAAGGTCTATATAAAAGAGACTTCAGATACAGTATTAGGGGACCACTAAGGTCTATATAAAGAGACTTCAGATACAGTATTAGGGGACCACTAAGGTCTATATAAAAGAGACTTCAGATACAGTATTAGGGACCACTAAGGCCTATATAAAAGAAAAGAGAAGTACTGTTGATCAACTAATTGAGTAGTCGACTCATCATTCCCGATATATGACTTGACTGTTTCCACACATTTTGCTACTTTTATTCAGATCAACCTGTGAACACAACAATAATAACAAATATGTCATAAAATGTTGTTTTACTGCATATACAACTTGTCATGCCTGAAAAAACCCCGGTACTGTTGTCATACAGCTATTCTCCAGAGAGCTAACAAAGCTGGGTTTCCCTGCTGTACTTCACCTTCCTGTAAGACTGGGAGCCTTTCAAAGCAGCTTTCCCATCACACTGCAGCCTTTATGCTCCACTCCAAACAGCTGATCACGTCTCAGGTTTTTCCCCGTATCTATTTTTAATCCATATCAAACACCTGAACACATAGGCTGACAAGAGACGTCGTGTAGAGTAACAAGTCGTCCCATTTACATTTGGTTTTCAGCTCCTTCTGGTTACAGTTTGCACTTTGTGAGTTTTGGCTGAAGCTGAGGCGTCTCTCCAGGTTTAATTTGTTTTTTTCCTCTGTTTTTAGAGTGAGAAAGCATGCGGAGTTCCACACAAACAGACATGAAGTCAAGCTGAACACAGTTGTCGTTTGCAGTCGATTACGATCACACCTTTACGGTCAGTTCACACCGAGCAGCTCCGCTCAAAAGAAAAAAGAAATACACACATGGAGCTAGACTAAGGTGACCAGATCTCTCAGACTAAATCCGGGGACATTTTCAGCTCTGAAGCGTAAATACCTCCAAAACACGTCATGTTTTTATTTTTGTAAAACTTAAAACGGGGACACTAGACCTAGAGCTGAGTATCGGATACAATATAAACTATTGAGGAAAGATTTTCCTTTGACATTGATGCAGTATGAAACGAGATCGCTGCAGTCGGCAGCAGAGAAACAAGCTACAATGGAAGTTAATGGGAGAATTGTCCAGCTTGTATTTACGTTCATAAAGTGCTCGTTTTGCTGCTGACAGACTCAGATTAATATTCTAAGTGTCTGATAACATTATGGAAAGGATTTCTAAGGAGGTCGACCTTTCTGTTAAAGATTAAGATCATTTTTTAAAACATAAAAGTCCACCAGACTCCATGTAAATAATCAGTGATTTTAGCATGTATAGAGCAGCATATCTCCACCAGACTCCATGTAAATAATCAGTGATTTTAGCGTGTATAGAGCAGCATATCTCCACCAGACTCCATGTTAATAATCAGTGATTTTAGCGAGTATAGAGCAGCATATCTCCACCAGACTCCATGTAAATAATCAGTGATTTTAGCGTGTATAGAGCAGCATATCTCCACCAGACTCCATGTAAATAATCAGTGATTTTAGCGTGTATAGAGCAGCATATCTCTACCAGACTCCATGTAAATAATCAGTGATTTTAGCGTGTATAGAGCAGCATATCTCCACCAGACTCCATGTAAATAATCAGTGATTTTAGCGTGTATAGAGCAGCATATCTCCACCAGACTCCATGTAAATAATCAGTGATTTTAGCGTGTATAGAGAAGTATATCTCCACCAGACTCCATGTAAATAATCAGTGATTTTAGCATGGTAAAATACGGCTTTCTAAAACATCTCTGAGCTCTGAGCAGCGCTGCTCGATCGGCTCCGTTTGGTCAGAGTTTTCTTTCTTCCATTCCAGTATCGGGTCTGTCAGTCACAGTGAAAACCGGGGACATTTCCGGGGACAGATCCAGCCGGGGACAGGTCACCAAAACCGGGGGCTGTCCCCGGAAACCGGGGACGTCTGATCACCCTAAGCTAGACAACAATTACACATATAATACAAAAACGAAGACATATCAACAGCCATGGCAAAGAAACACTTTTTGTGATGTCCTCGGATCCAGATCTCAACAGCACACTGTTGTGGTCTAGACAGGACCGACTGTATGAAAGGGATCTCAGGAACAAACAGGGGAGGCTCCACGCCTTCTTCACAGCCCGAGCAAATCACTTCCAGGTCTGTAATTCTTTCATAATCGCCGTTTCTTTGATTAATCGCAGCTTATTGCCAACATTAGCTAAGGTGCTCTGACTGTTGATGGTAATTGCTAGCTTTATGTTCATTTAGGGGAAATAATACAAGGTTTTTATGATAATAAAAGAGGCATTGTTTCCTTCGTAGGCAGTGTATTTGTGGTATTACTTTTTCTGGGTCATATAACGGTGATATAAACAAGTGTGTATCCTGGGATTCATTCAAAACTGTAATCTGTTTGCAAAAGTAATACATACATGAAGATTTGTTTAAATATAACAAGACGATTATATTGTAATTATAACAATAATCTCCTTGGCATCAGCTCTACCAACATCAACCGCCTCATCACCCGCTCCAAATCCTGGCACCACATCCCTCCAGTCCTAAAACAACTCCACTGGCCCCCCCATCTTCCACCGGATCACCCACAAAATCCCTGCCCTCCACCATCTGGCCCCCTCCCCCCTCCCTACCAACCCTCACGGTCCCTCAGATCCACCTCTGCCGGTCTCCTCTGCACCCGAAAGTCCAACCTCAGCAGTTTTGGGGACAGAGCCTCCCCCAAGAGATCTGCGTCCCCGAGTCCCTCACCATCTTCCTGTCCCGCCTCAGGACCCATTTCTTCACCTCTGCCTATCCATAACCCCCCCCCCCCCCTTCTCATCTGTGCCTGAATCTGGTTTTGTTTTTATTATCTTCCTGCCCTGTTAAGCGGCTTTGACTTTGTGAAAAGCGCTATATAAATTGAATTTATTATTATTATTATTAATCGCAATTATTTCTAAGACAACTAATTCTTACAGCTCGAGTCACTCCAACTTCCCACATTAAGTGGAGTTTTTAATTATGGGGTGAAAAACTGGAGAGGAAGTGATTTAGACACACTGAACAACAACACTAATCAACAACAGAGACAGAAATTACGCAGCAGGACGCGGGGCTCAGTGTGAAGCAGATGCCGCTGATGATGCTGCACAGCTGGCTGGGCCCCTGGCTGCACAGCTGGCTGGGCCCCTGGCTGGCTGGGCCCCTGGCTGCACAGCTGGCTGGGCCCCTGGCTGGCTGGGCCCCTGGCTGCACAGCTGGCTGGGCCCCTGGCTGCACAGCTGGCTGGGCCCCTGGCTGGCTGGGCCCCTGGCTGGCTGCACAGCTGGCTGGGCCCCTGGCTGGCTGGGCCCCTGGCTGGCTGGACAGCTGGCTGGGGCCCTGGCTGCACAGCTGGATGGGTTACCGTCTGACTGCAGCAGCTTGTGCAGCTTCACGGTAGCTCAGGCCACAGCAGCGCTGCTCTATCTCTACAGCATTAGTTGTTCATTCTTGCAAAACTGCCTTATCAACACATCTCTACTTTCACTAATTTTGGGGCGTCTTATTCAATTTTATAGCATTGTAAAACAAATGGAAGTGTTTTTGAAATAGTATTGAGTAAAAGTTGACATATTCCAGTCTGTGATTATCATCAACATCCATTCCTTTAATTTTAGTCTCAATAATTCCTAATTTCTGCTTTTCTAACTCAAACATTAGGTATAATTTCCTATAAATAAGGTTTATTGACCATAAATTCCAAAAATAACTGTAAAACTAAAGTTTTGAAAACGTCAAAAAAGTGAGAAACATTGAAAAAAAGAAAAGAAAGGCAAAAGTGTTGAAAAAAGGGACAAAAACTGAGAATAAAAAGTGAAAAACATCGATAAAAAGCATCAGCAAAAGTGTTGATTTTGTCTGTCGGGTCCGAGGGGAGCATCGTGTTCTCTGGCTCCAACATAGGGCCGGGCGATACGGAGAAAATCAAATATCAAGATATTTTTGACCAAATACCTCGATATCGATACCGCGACGATATTGTAGTGTTGACTATCGGTGCTTTCACAAAATATTCACACAATGAGATTTTTGATAAATAATCAGTAGTAATGTGGATATAATGGGTAAAAGCAAATAATAGAACAGCTACAACAGTCTGTAAGTTCAGGAAATGACATCACGTTACTGTAATGCAGCCTTTAAAACATGGACACGACACCACTTGTGCCATATTTTCTAAAATCTAAGACGATATCTAGTCTCATATCACGATATTGATTTAATATCTACATATTCCCAGCCTAACCTCCGGTGGATTAATGAGGACTCTGGTTAACTACTCCTCAGATCTCTGCAGGGTTTCCTCCCATCCCAGAATGCTGTGTGGACTATCCAGACCCTCCTCCGCAGCGCTGTGGAGGAGGGTCTGTGTCGATTGACCCTCCGGTGCTTCATCTTACAAACTGTACAGCTACCAAATAACAGCGTCTACCTCCCAGCTAACACACACCTTTCCTCAGAGTGTGTGTGTGATGTACAGAAAGTAGGAAGCGACACCAACAAAGAGGTAAAGAACAGCTCACATATCAATGTGTATTCCTGAGCTAGCGGGAGATGAAAGCAGAAGGAATGAGGAGCTAGTGTGGAGGCAGATCATGCTGTCACTAAGTCGCTGCATTAAGACTACTGAGAGGTGCATTCTGGGACATGCACGGCAGCAGGAACTGAGCCCTAATGAAAGCGAGCCTGGGAAGACTTGCAGAGCTACAGACCAATCAGACGACTCATTACAATCCTCTTCGTCCATTTCATTAGCTCCATTAACCCTTTCAACTCGGCAGGATAAACAACCGAATGAGCACCCTAAAAGCCTTTTCCATGATTAGAAACATGTTGGAAGCTGACACCCCGCGGCTAAAGAAGACTTCAGTACTCGTGGGCAAATTGTTTATGATATGTATTTATTTATTTTTAAGATGAACTGAACCTCCCGCCGTTTCTTGTCTTATCAAAACTAATTTCCACAGTTGAACTTTTCCAGACTTTCTGGCAGCAAGTACACTGGTTTCCTATATAAAACAAGGTGTGATATAAAACACACACACACACACACACACACACACACACACACACACACAGAAACCAGCAAGGCTAATATCTAACAAAATAGGACTAAGAGTGTGTTGTGTGTTAAACTATTGGGGTTAATAGGGAGTTGGCTATGCAAAAAGAACTGAAGGTAGGAAGGCACACACACACACACAAACACACACACACACACACACACACACACACACACACACACACAGTGTAACTCTGGTTTAGAGCCAAGGAAATTGAGAGGATAATAGGGTATTAAAAGTTACACGTTTTTTCCCTCTTTCACACACACACACAGAACCGAGTGTGACTGACCCAGTTCATTGTAGGGAAATCCGCTTTATTAATATGCAGAGTGCATTCAGAGGCTATTACCTGCTTAATGGTACTCTGCCACGCTCTGTTGTGTGTGTGTGTGTGTGTGTGTGTGTGTGTGTGTGTGTGTGCATGTATGCGTGTGTCTTCCATATTTGTACCTATAAGAACAAGTTTATGTGTGACAGCCAGGATAGAGAGGCGTCTAGTTTACATGTCTCTCTCTCTCAGCCCTGATGATATACGTGGGTGTGTGTGTGTGTGTGTGTGTGTGTGTGTTGAGTGTGTGTGTGTGAGTCAGTTACAAGCTCCGAGAGAACTGAGAGCTGAATACAGAGAGATGCTCCATCTAGTCTCCGGCAGAGCCAAACATATGTAGAGCCATCAGTTTAGCATAAGGTACTTACATTACAGGTCAGCACATTATCTCCCCCCCCCCCCACCCCCCACCCCCCCCCAGGTCCAGTTAACCTGCGTGTCATCATGTGTCCTGACAGAGAAGCGCTGCAGTTATTAGACTCTTCCTGTCTGCAGTTATTAGACCGGTCCTGGTGATTACAAAAGAGTCTGATGATATGAGAGCAGACAGCAATTATGGAGAGGTCCGTCGCTGACACTGCAGCTAGCACTTGTCCATATTATAGCCGTGTGTGTATGCATGCGTGTGCGCGTGTGTGTGTGTATGCATGCGCGTGTGTGTGTGTGCGTGTGTGTGTGTGTGTGTGTGTGTGTGTGTGTGCGCGCTGACAGGGCAGATTGGGAAATTTAGCTGAGCAGCAATAATGTCTGGGTAGAATATGAAGCACTGATTACACTGCACATGTGGGAGACTGTGTGTGTGTGTAAGCGATATATATATACAGTGGGTACGGAAAGTATTCAGACCCCTTTAAATTTTTCACTCTTTGTTTCATTGCAGCCATTTTCCAAAAATCAAAAAGTTCATTTTATTTCTCAGTAATGTACACTCAGCACCCCATCTTGGACAGAAAAAAACAGAAATGTAGAAATTTTTGCAAATTTATTAAAAAACAAAAACTGAAATATCACATGGTCATAAGTATTCAGACCCTTTGTTCAGTATTTAGTAGAAGCACCCTTTTGATCTAATACAGCCATGAGTCGTTTTGGGAAAGATGCAACAAGTTTTTCACATCTGGATTTGGGTATCCTCTGCCATTCCTCCTTGCAGATCCTCTCCAGTTCTGTCAGGTTGGATGGTAAACGTTGGTGGACAGTCATTTTCAGGTCTCTCCAGAGATGCTCAATTGGGTTTAAGTCAGGGCTCTGGCTGGGCCATTCAAGAACAGCCACGGAGTTGTTGTGAAGCCACTCCTTCGTTATTTTAGCGGTGTGCTTAGGGTCATTGTCTTGTTGGAAGGTAAACCTTCGGCCCAGTCTGAGGTCCAGAGCACTCTGGAAAAGGTTTTCGTCCAGGATATCCCTGTACTTGGCCGCATTCATCTTTCCCTCGATTGCAACCAGTCGTCCTGTCCCTGCAGCTGAAAAACACCCCCACAGCATGATGCTGCCACCACCATGCTTCACTGTTGAGACTGTATTGGACAGGTGATGAGCAGTGCCTGGTTTTCTCCACACATACCGCTTAGAATTAAGGCCAAAAAGTTCTATCTTGGTCTCATCAGACCAGAGGATTTTATTTATCACCATCTTGGAGTCCTTCAGGTGTTTTTTAGCAAACTCCATGCAGGCTTTCATGTGTCTTGCACTGAGGAGAGGCTTCCTTCGGGCCACTCTGCCATAAAGCCCCGACTGGTGGATTGCTGCAGTGATGGTTGACTTACTACAACTTTCTCCCATCTCCCGACTGCATCTCTGGAGCTTAGCCACAGTGACCATTGGGTTCTTCTTTGCCTCTCTCACCAAGGCTCTTCTCCCCCGATAGCTCAGTTTGGCCGGACGGCCAGCTCTAGGAAGGGTTCTGGTCGTCCCAAACGTCTTCCATTTGAGGATTATGGAGGCCACTGTGCTCTTAGGAACCTTAAGTGCAGCAGAAATTTTTTTGTAACCTTGACCAGATCTGTGCCTTGCCACAATTCTGTCTCTGAGCTCCTCAGGCAGTTCCTTTGACCTCATGATTGTCATTTGCTCTGACATGCACTGTGAGCTGTAAGGTCTTATATAGACAGGTGTGTGGCTTTCCTAATCAAGTCCAATCAGTATAATCAAACACAGCTGGACTCCAATGAAGGTGTAGAACCATCTCAAGGATGATCAGAAGAAATAGACAGCACCTGAGTTACATATGAGGGTCACGGCAAAGGGTCTGAATACTTATGACCATGTGATATTTCAGTTTTTGTTTTTTAATAAATTTGCAAAAATTTCTACATTTCTGTTTTTTTCTGTCCAAGATGGGGTGCTGAGTGTACATTACTGAGAAATAAAATGAACTTTTTTGATTTTTGGAAAATGGCTGCAATGAAACAAAGAGTGAAAGATTTAAAGGGGTCTGAATACTTTCCGTACCCACTGTATATATATATACACAAGTTTGATATCATTCTGACATTTGAGATGTCCTTTTCTATTAATCAATTAATTAATCTGCTGATTATTCTCAGGATTAATCGTTGCTGCTAAGCTGCCTTTGGCCTTGTGATGACTTCCTTCAGAGTGTTTTCTGTCTCTACTCTCTGCTTATTGGTGAGATCTAATTTGTTATTTTTCTCTCCGAGCACTTTATTGCAAAAATTGACTTGTTCTTTCCTGCGTGCAAATACGGACACAAACACACAGACATGGACACACGGACATACACGCCTGTTAGATAGTTTGCAGATTTTCAGGAGAGAGAGAGGAGAAAAAGAGTCCAGTGAGGAGACTTCTCATTAGTTGGCGGGTAAAGAGAAGCGAGGGAAACGAGCTGGGAGGAGGAGAGGGTCAGCGTCGGCTTTCCTTTGAAGACCTCAGCCTCCAGGAGCAGACAGGAGACAGGGGGTCCCGACATGAAAAGAGGAAGGGAAGAGAGAAAGGTGACAAGTGGCTCGGAGGAGGTGGAGAGCAGCGGCCGCTGTGTAGGAGCCGCAGAACGATATGCACCATAAAACATGAATAAAACATGAACCAATGTGGGATGTTTTGGCGCTGCAGAGTCTTCGAGGTTATAGAAAGAGGTGCAACATACAAAAAGATGTGATGTGTCGTCCTGTGGGTGGATACACGTGTGGCTGAACGTAGGAGACCTACAGAAAGCCTCGTGGGTAGGGCAGGGGTCAAATCAGGGTTCCTCAAAGTCCGGACCAAGGTGTTAGGAGTACTACGAGGTGTAATGGTAAGTGATGGTGAATACGCACGAAAAAAACTATGACAAAAGCGTTGAAAAAAAGCAACAAAAAGTCGGAAATAAAAATTCCAAGTAGGTTGAGCAGAAAACGGAGCACTCAACTTGAGTTTATGTTGCTTAAAAGTAAAAGTGAGTTAAAGCTTTAGTGCGTAACTTTTTGATATTAATGAACGTCCGTTACATTCAAGCTAAATGAGTCACTACAACAATGCTAATTAAGACTATGATAGGGTGACCAGACGTCCGGGGACAGTCTGGTTTCCGGGGACAGTCCCCGATTTTGGTGACCTGTCCCCGGCTGGATCTGTCCCCGGAAATGTCCCCGGTTTTCACTGTGACCGACAGACCCGATACTGGAATGAAAGAAAGAAAACTCTGACCAAACGGAGCCGGTCGAGCAGCGCTGCTCAGAGCTCAGAGATGTTTTAGAAAGCCGTATTTTACCATGCTAAAATCACTGATTATTTACATGGAGTCTGGTGGAGATATGCTGCTCTATACACGCTAAAATCACTGATTATTTACATGGAGTCTGGTGGAGATATGCTGCTCTATACACGCTAAAATCACTGATTATTTACATGGAGTCTGGTGGAGATATGCTGCTCTATACATACTAAAATCACTGATTATTTACATGGAGTCTGGTGGAGATATGCTGCTCTATACACGCTAAAATCACTGATTATTTACATGGAGTCTGGTGGAGATATGCTGCTCTATACACGCTAAAATCACTGATTATTTACATGGAGTCTGGTGGAGATATGCTGCTCTATACACGCTAAAATCACTGATTATTTACATGGAGTCTGGTGGAGATATGCTGCTCTATACATACTAAAATCACTGATTATTTACATGGAGTCTGGTGGAGATATGCTGCTCTATACACGCTAAAATCACTGATTATTTACATGGAGTCTGGTGGAGATATGCTGCTCTATACACGCTAAAATCACTGATTATTTACATGGAGTCTGGTGGAGATATGCTGCTCTATACACGCTAAAATCACTGATTATTTACATGGAGTCTGGTGGAGATATGCTGCTCTATACATGCTAAAATCACTGATTATTTACATGGAGTCTGGTGGAGATATGCTGCTCTATACACGCTAAAATCACTGATTATTTACATGGAGTCTGGTGGAGATATGCTGCTCTATACACGCTAAAATCACTGATTATTTACATGGAGTCTGGTGGAGATATGCTGTTTAGTCTGAGAAATCTGGTCCCCTTAGACTATGAGCTCCACACAGCTGTCTCTGGATTCCTCAGTGTGACGTTGTTCAGAAGACAGCGTCGTCTGGTGACCTACTATCAACTGCGTATCACGGAAGGCTTGTATCATGTGGGCGCGCCGATGGTTTTGTTGTCTTTACTTAGAATTCCTCATGGGTGTGGCAGAAACTACGCACTTAGCTATACATGTTATTTAGTCAATGCCAATTGCTCCAGGGCTCTGAGCAGGAATACAAATCAGATGCGGGCCTTTGAGTGATATGTTTGGGAACCTCTGGCAGTGAGAGACTAAACCAAACCAAACCTAATAAAAAAATCAACAATTTTGCAACTTCACCCGCGAATCGCACCGAGTTTCCAGAACTAAAGCGGTGTGAAAGCGTCCTAAAGCTCCCTCAGTTGGGTTTGTTAATCATCTGCAGCCTTGTAACATTGAGCGGCCCTTTCATGTTAGACATTTAAGCCAATTTTTATTTTAAAGGTCCACTGGTATTTTTTTTTTTTAGCATTAATATGAGTTCCCCCAGCCTGCATATGGTCTCCCAGTGGCTAGAAATGGTGATAGGTGTAAACCGAGCCCTGGGTATCCTGCTCTGCCTTTGAGACAATGAAAGCTCAGATGGGCCGATCTGGAATCTTTCCCCTTATGAGGTCATAAGGGGAAAGGTTACCTCCCCTTTCTCTGCTTTGCCAGCCCCGAGAATTTGGCCACCCCCATGAGAGAGAGACATTATGGCTTTCAAACGAGTCAAGGCCACACCCCCACCCACCCTCCACTTTGCTTGATTCCTCTCAAGAAATACATTCATATATTTAGACATAACAAATGATCTATCCAGCTACAAAAAAGCCTGGAAGTCGGAAGTTTGACGGAAGTACAAAGAGGCGTTGTTATGGCGATGATACAGCGTCTCGTCTGTCTCATTGGTGTGAACTGGCACTTAACATTAAGATGACTGACGCTGATTCTTGGAAGAAAAACAAACAACTGATAGTTATTGTGTTGTTGAAGATATTTCCTCCTGCAACAAGAGTTGATTTCATCACATTTAAAATCGGTTGCCACAGTAACTGCAGCAGAGAAAAGCATCTCTTTAATAAGCAGAAGTCAAAAGTTGCATTATTGAGAAGATTTCAGTGGGAATATGAAGTGAGATAGACACAAAGCGCCGCGGGGTCTTTTAATATAAAGTTTCTCCTTCACTCCTCCTCTACGACTCGGAAGGCGATAACAGCTGGATATTAGCTTCCTGCTGAGGATTTCATATATCATATTATTACTGCACTGGGTTATCAGGCTATTATCTTCAATATAGACTCTTACATAATATATAAAACAGGAGCAAACTCCAGATTGAGTGCAGACAGCCCCCATGTGGATCGTGGTTCGTCCAATCAGACGCAGCTATCCCAGTGGTAGGAGGGTGGAGTCTGTGTTCTGTGCCAACAGATTGTTACTCCCATCACGTGAAATACGGACGCATGGTCATGTGCCTTTGGCGTTGATATTGGCACTAAAAGTCTCCTTTAGGGATTTATTGCAGGACCACACACGTTCCCTGCAGTCGCTAAAGGGTGATTTTGAGAGCCAGTGACCAAGCGTCAGTATTTTACAAGCTGGGAGTTGAGAACAGGTTGTTTAGTCCGCTTCATTCTGTTGTTCGCCGACTTCTGGACTACAGTTGCACAACTTCTGCACTACAGTTGCACAACTTCTGCACTACAGTTGCACAACTTCTGGACTACAGTTGCACAACTTCTGGACTACAGTTGCACAACTTCTGGACTACAGTTGCACAACTTCTGGACTACAGTTGCACAACTTCTGGACTACAGTTGCACAAAACCTCAACTTTTCTTTTTGAAATCAAATTAAAGACTTACTTTAGACAGTTGCTCAAGGAATCTTCCCAAAAGTGTTCATTAGATAAGTAAAGTTTGTTAATAAAGAGGTTTAAAACAAGCCATTTGTACGTATTGGAAGTCATTTAAGGTTGCTATGGTGATAAGTCCTGCAGGCCCCTTCAAGAGCTGGTTACTCAGTTTACTTCAGTTACAAGCACAGAAAATTCAACTAATTGCACTTATTGAATCATCAAAGGCGGAGCTGCACTAATAGATGAAAATGGGAAAAAGGACACATTTAACTTCACTAACTTCTCCGTTGCTAATGATGTTTTCTGCAAAAAGGTTCACAGATAGAGAAATTTCCCAAAAAGAAAGAAAGATTAAGAGTGCACATTTTTGCCAACGCTCCTCATTACTCTAAATTTGCTGCTTTACCAACAAAAAAAAAAAAGATTTCCTTTTTAACTGAAATAGGAGCAGTAGTTGATGAGAAAAAGAAGAAAAACGGGTTTGGATATGACCTACTTTGCCAAACAGTCCTGGATCGCCACCAGCATTTAATAACCCTTTCTTTGGCCCGTAGCCTAATATCTTTCCACCAGATATCATGGAGATTTGTCACGTTTTAGGGATAACCCGCTGATCGGCAAACAGAGAGAAACTGGAAGAGAGTCTGCTCACCGCAAGCTTCCATTCTGGAGCGATTTAAAAAAGTAAAAAAAATAAAAGACTAATATCAGCAAACAAATACTACATTGTTGTTGTCGTTCCTGCCTGCTTTTCAGCCCCCCCCTCCCACGCTATCTGCTGTTTTCACTTTCATTCTCACCTTTTCAGATAACAGAGCCGGACCTTTCTATATTTCTATATTTATTTATTATAACTTCCCTTCAGTGGTCTTTCCACACTGCACCGTTGTTTTCTACGAGACTTGGCTCCTCTTATCTCTCGGACAGAATAAATCCAAGTTTCCAACAGACACAGACACACACAGACCGACAGACACAGACACACACAGACCGACAGACACAGACACACACAGACCGACAGACACAGACACACACAGACCAACAGACACACACAGACAGACACACACAGACCGACAGACTCAGACACACACAGACCAACAGACACAGACACACACAGACACAGACACACACAGACCAACAGACACAGACACACACAGACACAGACACACACAGACCGACAGACTCAGACACACACAGATTGACATACACACACAGACCAACAGACACAGACACACACAGACCAACAGACACACAGACCGACAGACACAGACACACACAGATTGACATACACACACAGACCAACACACACAGACACACACAGACCGACCGACAGACACAGACACACACAGACCGACAGTCCGTCCAACCGTCTAACAGCCCTTTAGCGTTATGGGGACCAGCATTTTGTCCCCACAAAGCTGTCAGGACCCCATAAGTATACTGTATTTCCAGCTTTTGGTCCCCACAAATGTAGTAAAACCTTGTCCACACACACACACACACACACACACACACACACACACACACACACACACACACAAAATCCAATTATAGAAGTAGACAGGAAAAAGGTTACTCCTCCCCTTCTCTCTCTCATTGGTTGAGATGCGTTGAATAAAAACACACAAGATCCCGAATCTGACATTTGACTTTTTCGTACCCCACAGTTTTTGATACTGACAGATTTTTCATTGCAATTACAACATTTAACAATAATTAGTTTTTTTTTTAAAATATATATATATATATATATATATATATATATATATATATATATATATATATATATATGTTAATCTCTCCACGGACATACTTTTGATCCAAGCACCAATTGTGGGTGCCTCCATTTTCCTCCAGATGAGAGCTATAGTCCTTTCTGCCTGTAGTATACAGTGGTGTGAAAAAGTGTTTGCCCCCTTCCTCATTTCCTGTTTCTTTGCATGTTTGTCACACTTAAGTGGGCAAACACTTTTTCACACCACTGTACACAGATCTAAACATTCATATTCTTGTGGTTTCAGATTCCGACTGGTTGAATGAAGTGCTTTTTGATACTGTTTCAATACATGTTATTTATTTTAAAGATGAGACGGTGAACGGAGACCGACTGTAAACGAGTCTTAACCCAGCTACACTGACTGAATCAAATAACCGCAGACAGCCGGTGTAGAAAAACTCAACAATAAAACTCCAATAAATCAAACTGGATCATCCGTCATATCGGAGGAGGAGGAGGACAACACGCGCTATTTTTAATAAACCTGGGCTTCATCTCAACTCCCAGTGGGTTTCTAATTTAATTTACTTCCCATCACCTCTCTCTTCTTCACCCTCTACTTACCCTTTGTCGTCCTGCCTCCTTTCTCTTTCCCACACACACACACACACACACACACACACACACACACACATACACACACTTCGCCCCGACCGACTTTCATACCGGGTTGCTCTGGGTTTAATTTCAGCCCGTCTCTTACCCCTCCATGCCCTTTCCTTCCCTTCCTTCTCGCCCTTTTCACTATCTCTCACCATCTTTCCCGCTCGGTCCCTGAATCTCATTCCTCCCCCCTTCTTTCCTCTCTCAGGTTACCTTTGTGGGAAACATAGTGGGGCTTAGAGATGAGAATAAGGGATAAGAAGGTGATGGACAAGTCAGATCCCAAAAAAAAAAAAAAGATAGAGAGGAGGAAAAGAGATGGACTGGGTTTTTTCTGCTTTCTCACCAGGAAAGCAGCTTTAATATGAGATATCCACTCACATAACTCAAACTGAACTGGCCTCATATAGATTTGATCTCTAACAGGTCAAAATATAATACAGAGACTTTCATTTAAATGTTGCATATTATGCTAATTTTCATTTTTTTGCATTTCTACTAGAACATATTTACATGCTTTAATGTTCACAAAACACATTATTTTCATTCTGTCTGAATATACCTGTATTCACCCTCTGTCTGAAATGCTCCGTTTTAGCACCTGTCTCTTTAAGACCACCCCCCCCCCCCGAAAAAGCACAGTCTGCTCTGATTGGTCAGCATTTCCGCGTCTTACGGGCCTGCGGTCTCTGCACCGTCATTGCAGCCGGGGAATGAGCGTAACGACTCTACAGCGAGCGACACTTTCTACCAACACATAGTATACTTGTGACATCACAACGTTACAGAAGTCCTGACGCCTCATTTAAAGGAACAGTTTCTGAATACGGGCTGCGTGCATTTCTCTGTGGATTGAGCGTTTTCATACTTTCACAGTATTTATACAGCACCTCATGCTTTATGATGAGAAAAAGTCACGGAAATCTTTTTTTACACAATATGGGACCTTTAAAATTCAATGTAAAGCCTCTGAAATAGTCCCATATATGCATTAAATTGCAATCATTTTAAATTGACCAATTGTTCCATTTTTCCATGTCCATTTTTCAGTTCAGCACAGGAATGTTTTGCATAACCTTCAATGAAGTGATTACTTATTGTTGGAGCCAATACAACACTTTGTAGGAGTTAATAAAAGACTCTAAACTTATGAAAAGCCGTTGGTAAATGATCCACAAAAAAAGGGCTCACGTTCAACATTAAATTGGTCTCCATTAACTCCCAGTGACGCATGAAAACAATCATTTCCTGCCGCATCGACTGCCAACAGCTTCCTTCTCTCGGCTGGAGCTCACGGCTTCTAACAACACTGCTTTCATTGTGGAAACGGGGTTTTTATGTTTGTACCACGGCATTCATAGATAAGTCACACATTAACTGAAGTTGTCATGCAGACTTTTAAATCAGTCACTTGTCCCATCTTAATGGTCGCTGTGTAAACATTTTCAATACCAGAAAGACTGAATCAGGTTCTGTTTTTGTACTGATTTGTTTTTTTAATCTGTAACTGCAGTTCTATGAAGTCAAATATCTCACAAATTATCATTTTAAGAGCTCAACCACAGTTGAATTGTCCTGTATTTGGTAGATTAGATAAGCCAGTAAGCCGATCATCAATGTGTTTTTTCACAAATAGGCTTCTATTTGTTAAAAGTAAAAAAGTATCTTATATAGACCCTAGCACTGTATACTTGACCCCTTATGACCTCATAAGGGGAAAAATTCCAGATCGGCCCATCTGAGCTTTCATTTTCTCAAAGGCAGAGCAGGATACCCAGGGCTCGGTTTACACCTATCACCATTTCTAGCCTCTGGGGGGGCCATAGGCAGGCTGGGGGAACTCATATTAATGTTAAAAAACCTCATAAAGTGACATTCGGCCATGGGACCTTTAATGATATGTTGGATTCATGTTAATTTTTTGAACAAAACAAAAGTTGCAGAGGAACTCCCTTTATTCATTTGGCCAGATGATGGTCCCGTACCACCGCTGGCTACAAGTTAGCATCAAACACAACAAAGGTCGTCAGGTGAATGGTTGTTTTAAGCTAACGTTAGCATATATCATAGATAGCAAACACGTTTTTGAAATGATTCCCATCTTCTGTTATTGTTTGTAATGAGAAAAGCTTATTATATTATGAATTTGTATGACACGGTATGTCGTAAACTGTTTAAATCTGAGCATGCGTGACTCACATCTGCACAACCTGACAATCTACAATAACCAGAAGATACGGAAGGACTGAAAGATCATTTAGAAAAATATTGGGTTTGCAAGTATGTCATTAAATCAAATAATTAAGAAAACAAATCAGCATTTAAAGAGCAAACTGCACATTTCCATAATCCATTAGGTCTCCTTATTGACCAAAAATTATAGAAAGTCTGTTTTCATGCAATGACGGAGAGTATTTGTTTACTTTCTCTGTAGGGATCCATCTCACTCCATTGTTTTGACTTGATGGGTGAGCTTTTTCGAATTAAAAATGATAATCTCCCCCCTCTGACTTCTTATTCTCCCCGAAAATATGCAACATCTTGCACTGTTGAACTTCAAAATAACTTAAGAAGAAGTTGGTATTTATTTTCCATCTGGATGGCAGAGAGATTGGGGTTATGAACTTCTGGAGGAGGCTGTTTTTGTGTACTTCAGTTTGTCAAAGTGTGGAAACGATGTCTGAGAGTCCAAATGGGGCCGTTGGTTTTAAAGAGCCTGTCTGTCTGGGACTCGGCGGGAGTCTTTTCTCTTCACTGCAACCGCCGTTTGACATCTTTGACACCAAGAATGTTTCCGTTGTGAGCGTTTTGTCTCTTTGTCCTTATTTCTTTCTCCCTGTCCATCATTTGGCTGTGACCAAAGACAGAAAGACGGGTGATGATCCGTCGGAAAATCCCGATGACAGAGTGACAGCAAGAGCTGACAGCACACACACACACACACACACACACACACAGAGAGAGAGACACACACACACACAGACAGACAGACATACACAAAGACACACAGACACACACACACACACACACACACACAGACAGACAGACATACACAAAGACACACACACACAGAGAGACACACACAGAGAGCGACACACACACAGACAGAGACAGACATACACACACACGCACACACACACACAACAGAAAGCACCGCACACACACAGAGAAAGAGAGAGACACACACACACAGACACACACACACACACACAGACACACACACACACACACAGACAGACAGACAGACAGACATACACAAAGACACACACACACAAGATAGAGACACACACAAAACACACACACACAGAGAAAGAGAAGAGACACACACACACACAGACACACACACGCACACACACACACACACACACACACACACAGAGAGAGAGACACACACACACACACAGATAAAGAGAGAGACACACACACACACACACACAGAGAAAGACAGAGAGACACACACACACACACAGAGAAAGAGAGAACACACACACACACACACACACACACACACACACACACACTTCTACTGATATGGCTGCCATTTCTTATCACCTCGTCTGTCAGCCGGGGAGGAAGAAACAGATGGAAAGAGCGACGGATTGCAATACATTCCCGAAAGGGCGAAGTAAGTCTGATGGAAGTCTGATAGACGGACAAATGTTGGGAAAAAGACACATGAGAGAGAAGTGGGACGTAAAAGAGAAAACCTTCATCATTCATCATCTCCGATATTTGGGGATTGGAAACTTCAGGTACAAACATGTGCAGCGTCAACATTGATATACTGGTGGGAGCCAAACTCAAAAATAAAGTTGTAATATCCTAATTATAATCTTAAATGGTGCTGCGTAAGATACCCGAAAGCCCGATGACTCGAGGGACGATCTGGGCGGCACAAATTGGGTTAAAGACGCTTTAATGTTTCAACTCGAGCCAAAGATTCTTTTATGACTTCATCTCATGAACACACAGACAAGACAGAAACTGAAGAAAAATTTGTCAAAAATTCAAGAATTACCGCCTTGCAGTTACACGCCTCCGCCAACCACATACATGACGTCCGTCCAGAAACATCCAGTATGTGTAGTGAAGACTGAGAAGCAATTTACTACGAAGGTATTACGTGTACTTTTTGGTGAAACATGGATGCTACACAACCCAGCTGCAGGGAACATATGTACCCATATTAAATATATACACACAACTTATGGTGACGTCCTCAACACGCCCTGTAACTGTCTGAGGGACAGTGCTATTGAGATTTACGCGTTAGTCCATATTGTTTGATAATTCCATTAATGTGTGAATTCATACAGTAATTAAAAACCTTAAAAATGTATAATAAGTTTCAAAAGGGATGTTTGATTTAAAAATTGCACTAAAATGTTTTACATTAAAAATATGTTTACATTTTGTTCTTTATTACAAATGCTAAATCTTATGTTGAAATCAAAGGTCAAATGACCAGAGTTTAGTGAAGGCCACACCTGTTGCATTGTGGGAAGAAGGTATTCAGCAAGAGCCAACGTGGCTGCAGAGGAAAAATGTACGGGCTTAAACTAAGATGTTGCACGGTCCAAGAGGCGCACGCGGTAATTGTGTTTTTGTCTTTCAGCTTTATTATATTTGTTGTAATTTCTTTGTATTTAATGCACTTTCTGCACTGTTGTGATGCTAACATTGTGGGGCCCGTCTAGTTAAGGAAACGTGTGTAAGAGGTTGTAAAATGACTGAAAGTATATTTGACTCATTATATTTCATGTGTTTATTTTCTTTGTAGTTTTCACGGTGTCTTGCGGATGGAAATGTGGAAATAAATCTTAAAAAGACATCTGTATGATGTAACTACACCCCCCGCCAAACCCAATGTTGAACTCCAAGTTACACCCTTGCGTTGAACCATTGTACAGCTTTATGTTCTCCATGCACAAAGCTAAATAACAATAAGTAAGTAAAGAGGACTTTCTACACCCTGGAAGCATCAAACAACCTTCAGACATACAGTACAGAGTAGTGACTGAACACACGCAAGCTTTTGTGGCACATTAGAAACTTTAGAAAGTGTACATGTCTGGCTAAGGTCCCGGTTGCTGATATTTATACTTTAGTTAGAAGTCGCACCAGATAATGCCAACACCGCAGTCCTGATCCAGGCCTTTTTGGGGTAGTTTTGCGGCTTGTTGCAGCACTTTGTGGATCTGACTGTTCACAGGACTTCGAGTTTAAGAAAAGCTTCTTTAAGCTTTTTCTTTCGGGACACATTAGCTCAGCAAACACAGTTGGGAGGAGGCATTGGGAAGTAATTAGCCCCCTGCCGATTCCAGTGCTAAAACTCGGTCTTGATGAATAGATCTGTCAGTGATCCCCTCCCTCTGTCCACAGTCACCTAGCCAGTGCTTAACATAAAGCACAGGCATGAATCTCAAAGGCTGAAATCTGTCTGTGCCGGTAGCTTTTTACAACGTTTGTCAATCAATGTGGGTTTTATTATCAGGATTTGTTCCTCAGACATTACCTGGAGAAGCTGTAGTGTATGTGAGAACACAAATGTCCAAATCAGTTGGACTGGATATTAAACGGCCTTTACCCAGAGTCTGTGTTATGTCCCATAGGGCCCATGTGTGAATGCAGAAGCACATAGTCTCGCATTACCAGACCTTCCTTTGCAGCACTGCAGAGAAAGGTCTGGCCAGTCCGCACAGAAAAGCGTGCTCTGTTATATCTGCTGCCACTAGGGTGCGTCTAGATTTCTAGGCTACCTGCAATATCCAATATTCCTAAAAATGATAACATAGGATATGAAAAAGTCAGAGCTGGCAAGATTATTGACATTCCTGTGTTGTATCCCATCCATCCTTTATTTGCATCTGCTTTGCAAACAAAGTAAGTAAGTAAGTAAGTAAAATTTATTTGTATAGCACTTTTCTCAGATGAAGATCACAAAGTGCTTCACAACAAAAGAAAGCATTAACAACTCTGATACATACAATACATCACAAAAAGAAACAGAAGAATAACACGAACACATAAGACCAGCCTAACCACCCTATAATCTAGTTAAAAGCCTCTTTAAAAAGCAGAGATTTCAACTGAGTTTTAAAGTTTTCCACACAATCTAAGCAGCGCATGGAAGGAGGCAAAGCCTTCCACAACCTAGGAGCAACAGCTGGACATGAACGGTCCCCCCTAGTTTTAAAATGTGTAAGGGGGACACTAATAGTCTCTGGCCTGTTGATCTCAGACTACGAGAGGATGTATGCAGCTGTATCAGGTCTGAAATGTATGGGGGTGCCTGTCCTTGCAGGGCTCTAAAAGTTAGGACCAACATGTTGAAGTGCATTCTAAATATCACTGCTAACCAATGAAGTGAAGCTGAAACTGGAGTAATATGTGCCCTTTTACTCGTGTGGGTTAAAAGCCTAGCAGCAGAATTTTGGACAAAATGTGTAATTTGTGTGTAAGTGCAGAACTTTAACTCCTCATCAGGTGGAAGTCAAAGACAGTCTCAGTCCCAAACATCTGCACATGCGCTTCAGGAGAAAGTGAAAACACATCTGTCTTTTCAGAGAGCATGTCGGGTCAAATGTTTCAAGTACAAATGCATGAGAAAAGTTTCCAAAAAATACTATATACAATACTGTATCCTGGCAACACAACTAATGACGGCCACGGTCCTTTCTTATACACTTTGCAGTTTTCCATTTCTAGTTTTAAAATCCTAAAAAATCTCAATGTTATTATTGGCAACGTCGGCTGTAAATTTAACAAACATAAATAAAAAAAATAAAATAATAATAATATTTTATAAAAATAAGAGCAGAGACCATGTGGAGAAAAAGGACACAGGTGATGCTGTCCACAGAAACAAAGCCCCGTTTTTACACCAAAACACTATTTCTGATGATGATTCAAGTAAGTTTGGCAGCAGATGGTAACTTCTTTAATTTCATTTGCCAGATTTCAGTCCAACTTCCACACCGACCTTTTCCGATGAAGTGCTTTGTTTAAAGGGGCCAAGGAAACGTTGGCCTTTCCCTGTGTGTGTTGGGGCTGTTACATCCTGGTCCCCAGAAGGGTTTCTAATGACCAATTTACATAATTAACACGCTGAGGCATAGCAGGCTGCCTCGGACACACACACACGCACACAGACACAGACACAGACACACACACACACGGACAGAGACACAGACACAGACACAGACACACACACACACACACACACATACAGAGACAGCACACACACACACACACACACACACAGACAGACACACACACACACACACACACACACAGACAGACACACAGACACACACACACACACACACAGACAGACAGAGACAGACACACACACACACACACACACACACACACAGACACACAGACACACACACACACACACAGTAAAGTTGACTCAAAGCCAAAACTCCCTCCTCCTTTTTCCTTTTAAATCCCTTCTTTCGCTCAATATTCTCGTTATACGCCCTGTGTTCTGTCTTTGTGTCGGAGTACTGAATCGTTACAAGATGTTAACCGCCACATCAGTAAAACGCTGCTCAAAATGACAAAAACAGGAAGATACAAACCCAAACAACCAACATGGTCACAAGGTGAGTCCAGGTCAACCATTCACGTATTGTCTGTAACCACCAAATAAATTACCAAAAGTATCACAAATATTTTCAGGAACTACCTTTAAAACTTAAGATATTCACAATGAATTTAACCATTTACCAACCCACTCCTTGTTTTGGAGGTGGTCTGCATAAAATACGCATAAAAGAATTGACCCTGGCAATGAATTTGGACATAATTGGACGTAACTTGTCGGCAGGGAGACACGATTCTTTACACAGTTGTGGATTTTATTGTGAATTGTAACTAGACTGACTTGTTACATGTGTTCTATTTATGTAACTTTTCATTGTACTAGAAGTCCTGGAAAGTTCTGCATTGTGCTACAAATACTGCAGTGGATGGGAGAGCAAAAGCTAAGTCTTTGTTTATCTCACACACACACACACACACACACACAGACACACACAGACACACACACACACACACAGACACACACACACACACACCTTGACTCTGCTCGCTGCATAGTTTCATTCCAGGCAGACTAAATCAAACTGGATTACATGGACAGGATATATTAATCCACCCCAGACAGCGAAAGGTAAATAACTCCATCATAAGGATGAGTTATGAAAAAGGATATTTAACCAAACCCAATCAGCCCAATCTTTGGCTTGGCAGTGTAAAATAAATGTGGCATCCAGATGAAGAAATAAACAGGTAGAGCGTTATATCAGCAGCCTGGAATTCACCTACGTCAGTGTGGAGGACTTTTCCCACTGCTGGTGTCCTATCCTTGTTTAAAACCCTTTTCTCTTCCATTTCTTTCTTTCTTTTTCTGAAATATGAGTGAGTAAGAAAGCAGTCAAACCATAAATTATGTTAATTATGTTTTAATAGCTTGCAAATCTTAATTTGACAACCAATGTCTGGGTAAATAGAAATCTAATTTAGCTAGATCTTGGAGAACCTCATCAACCAACCTCATCAATACGGCTGCAGTGTATAATTTGTCTTCCCCCCCACGAAACGACAACTGGCAACATTAAAGAATGTGTTGTTTATTGCCAAGGTCATATGGTCAAATTTAAATACTTTTATTAACTTATTTCACCAAAAAGAACATCCCTTGGTTAGGCCTACGATTTAATCGTTATAAAAAATCTCTATTCCCCCTTGATATCAATTAAAAAGTACACATGTTCCCAAAAAAAAATCACTTTTTCTGGGATTTGGGGTGTTATTTTGTGTCTTTGGTGCTTCCACACGCATACACACTTGGAAAAAAAACATCCATGCTGTTTTGAGTGAGATCCGGTTTCTGAATGTCCTCTGATCCAGTTTCTGAATGTCCTCTGTCTTCAGTCTCTGGGTGAGCTGTTCAACATCTGCACGGCTTTCTACATCACTAGAGACGAGGTGGCTAACCGTAGAACATGCTAGTTTAATCTCAATGGAAAACACTGCTACGACAGCCACTAGTTGACCATCATCTCCAAAAGAACTACTTCCTGTCCCTGTTCTACTTCCTGTCCCTGTTCTGCAGGTCTTCCACAAGTGCTCCTCGTCTAGAAGAAGTCTCCCAGCTAATCCGGCCTTGGACGGACCAAAGTTAAAGATAATCAAAGATAGTATAGAAGTGAGATGTCTCACTCTGGAGCTAAAACAGAGAGCTCAACACAAAGGGTGAATAGCGGATCTGCAGCAATGTGCGGTACAACCTATTCTGGAGGAACATCAAAATCCAATTATGAACCTAAAAATAAGCAGAATATGGGCACTTTAAATAACTATTTTTTTTTATGACTTTGATTTTCATTTAATTTGACGAGCTGTTACGTCTGCTTGTGTCAGGGTGTTTCCAACTATGTATTCCCTTGGACAAAAACCTATTTTGTTTTAATGTCCTATACAAGCTGCACAGATCCCAGAAGCAGGACTGCTGTCTGGAGACTTTTACAGCCATCAACAGGTCAAAACTAAAAAGGTTTATCCATAAAAGTTATCTTACCCCTCTAACACACTACCGGTCTAAAGTTTGGGGTCACTTACAAATTTCCATACCACTCCATTATAGACAGAATACCAGCTGATCTGGGTGTGGGGGGGCTGATCTTTAATGCAATACCATCTATATTGCCCATTATCAGCAACCAATCATCCAGAGTCCCAAAGGCTCATTCTGGTCACTAATCTGATATCATTTTAAAAAACTAACTAGAAAAACATTGGAAAACCCTTTTAGCAGTTATACAAGCACATAATGTAATCTGAACTGCTGCCCTGGTTAAAAAAACAATGCAGCTGATCTCAGCTATAATGGAGTGCAATGGACATTTTTAAGTGTCACCACTCTTAGTGTTCATTTTGTATTATTATTGTATCATTATTAATTTTGTATAATTTGCATTTGTAATATTTAGTCTCGTCTGACGGAATTAACACTACCCCAAACTTTGGACCGGTAGTGTACCTCGGTTATTTCCATCCATCTCAGACGCCGTTTTTCAAACCCGATCACGACCTGAATCTACCGCTTTGATTTGTTTTTCTCCTGTCGCTGACAGCGTGTCAGTAAGTGTAACCGCTGCACTCAGATCAGCCCTCCAACATAGTCTCCTCACACTGATTGTTTATAAAAACTTAATTAACAAGGCTGCGTCAATGCAAATACAATTTAATGTGAAGGAAAAAGAGGAATGCTAATTCACTTATGTGCATGTGTGTGCGTGTATGTCTGTCTGTGTGTGCGTGTGTGTGTGTCTGTGTGCGCGTGTGTGTGTGTGTCTGTGTGCGCGTGTGCGTGTGTGTCTGTGTGCGTGTGTGTCTGTGTGCGTGTGTGTCTGTGTGTCTGTGTGCGTGTGTGCGTGTGCGTGTGTGTCTGTGTGTGTGTGTGTGTGTGTGTGTGTGGACTCAAACAGTAAAGGGTGTGTCTGGTGTTGTATTTCCAATCTGAATGGAGTCTGAGAACACACTTGACTGCCATAATGAGGTACTCCAACTACTGTGTGTGTGTGTGTGTGTGTGTGTGTGTGTGTGTGTGTGTGTGTGTGTGTGTGTGTGTGTGTGTGTGTGAGTGAGAGAGAGAACATGCTGAACGCAGAGCATTTATGGGTACCAAGGGTGGAGGTGAAAGAGAAAGTGAAGAAAAAAGGGATTAAAAAGTAAGAATAGGAGTTGAAAGAGGAACAAGCATCCCCGGAGTTCCTTCCTTCCCCTCCTTTTCTCTCTCCTGTACAAACATGTTCCCGTCCTCCTCCCCTCTTTTCAACGGCCCTCTTTATCTCTCTTCCTCCTCCTCATCTTTCTCGCCACTGAAACACAAAACCCTTGTAATCCCCACAATCCAGGCCAGTCCGGAGGGGAAGGGAAGAGAGACTGAGAGAAGTTGGGAGAGAGGGGAGGGAGGATGGAGGGGGAAAGGAATGAGAGTAATGTCAAGAGGAAGAAGAGAAAATCATCTTGTTGTATGGATTGTCATTATTGTAATTTTATTATGTTGGTCTACTCTGTACACACAACATCTCCAAGATCTTCATCCCATTAATGCATGTTACTAACTCAACTTCTTCCCTTGCTCATAGTCTTGTGCTCTCTCGCCCCTCTCCTCTCTCCTCATATCGCTTCCTGCAGGTGGTTCTGGATCTGGATCTGTGGTTGGAGTCACCTGCTGCCTCCATGTTCCTCTGCTACAATTCTCCATGTCTGTCTGTCTGTCTGTCTGTCTCTCTTTCTCTTACCCCCAACCGGTCGAGGCAGATGCCCCCCCCACCTTGACCTGATCTAGACCTGCTCTTTATGGAAAGACTTGGGAGATAAATAATATCCCAGAGTCCGGTCTAGACCTGCTCTTTATGGAAAGACCTGGGAGATGAATAACATCCCAGAGTCCGGTCTAGACCTGCTCTCTATGGAAAGACCTGGGAGATAAATAACATCCCAGAGTCCGGTCTAGACCTGCTCTTTATGGAAAGACCTGGGAGATGAATAACATCCCAGAGTCCGGTCTAGACCTGCTCTCTATGGAAAGACCTGGGAGATAAATAACATCCCAGAGTCCGGTCTAGACCTGCTCTTTATGGAAAGACCTGGGAGATGAATAACATCCCAGAGTCCGGTCTAGACCTGCTCTCTATGGAAAGACCTGGGAGATAAATAACATCCCAGAGTCCGGTCTAGACCTGCTCTTTATGGAAAGACCTGGGAGATGAATAACACCCCAGAGTCCAGTCTAGACCTGCTCTTTATGGAAAGACCTGGGAGATAAATAACATCCCAGAGTCCAGTCTAGACCTGCTCTTTATGGAAAGACCTGGGAGATAAACAACATCCCAGAGTCCGGTCTAGACCTGCTCTTTATGGAAAGACCTGGGAGATGAATAACACCCCAGAGTCTGGTCTAGACCTGCTCTTTATGGAAAGACCTGGGAGATAAATAACACCCCAGAGTCCGGTCTAGACCTGCTCTTTATGGAAAGACCTGGGAGATAAATAACATCCCAGAGTCCGGTCTAGACCTGCTCTTTATGGAAAGACCTGGGAGATGAATAACACCCCAGAGTCCGGTCTAGACCTGCTCTTTATGGAAAGACCTGGGAGATAAATAACACCCCAGAGTCCGGTCTAGACCTGCTCTTTATGGAAAGACCTGGGAGATAAATAACATCCCAGAGTCTGGGTCTAGACCTGCTCTTTATGGAAAGACCTGGGAGATAAATAACATCCCAGAGTCCAGTCTAGACCTGCTCTTTATGGAAAGACCTGGGAGATAAATAACATCCCAGAGTCCGGTCTAGACCTGCTCTTTATGGAAAAACCTGGGAGATGAATAACACCCCAGAGTCTGGTCTAGACCTGCTCTTTATGGAAAGACCTGGGAGATGAATAACACCCCAGAGTCCGGTCTAGACCTGCTCTTTATGGAAAAACCTGGGAGATGAATAACACCCCAGAGTCCGGTCTAGACCTGCTCTTTATGGAAAAACCTGGGAGATGAATAACACCCCAGAGTCCGGTCTAGACCTGCTCTTTATGGAAAAACCTGGGAGATGAATAACACCCCAGAGTCTGGTCTAGACCTGCTCTTTATGGAAAGACCTGGGAGATGAATAACACCCCAGAGTCCGGTCTAGACCTGCTCTTTATGGAAAAACCTGGGAGATGAATAACACCCCAGAGTCCGGTCTAGACCTGCTCTTTATGGAAAGACTTGGGAGATGAATAACACCCCAGAGTCCGGTCTAGACCTGCTCTTTATGGAAAGACCTGGGAGATAAATAACATCCCAGAGTCCGGTCTAGACCTGCTCTTTATGGAAAGACCTGGGAGATAAATAACATCCCAGAGTCCAGTCTAGACCTGCTCTTTATGGAAAGACCTGGGAGATGAATAACACCCCAGAGTCCGGTCTAGACCTGCTCTTTATGGAAAGACCTGGGAGATAAACAACATCCCAGAGTCCGGTCTAGACCTGCTCTTTATGGAAAGACCTGGGAGATGAATAACACCCCAGAGTCCGGTCTAGACCTGCTCTTTATGGAAAGACCTGGGAGATGAATAACACCCCAGAGTCCGGTCTAGACCTGCTCTTTATGGAAAGACCTGGGAGATGAATAACACCCCAGAGTCCGGTCTAGACCTGCTCTTTATGGAAAGACCTGGGAGATGAATAACACCCCAGAGTCCGGTCTAGACCTGCTCTTTATGGAAAGACCTGGGAGATGAATAACACCCCAGAGTCCAGTCTAGACCTGCTCTTTATGGAAAGACCTGGGAGATAAATAACATCCCAGAGTCCGGTCTAGACCTGCTCTTTATGGAAAGACCTGGGAGATAAATAACATCCCAGAGTCCGGTCTAGACCTGCTCTTTATGGAAAGACCTGGGAGATAAATAACATCCCAGAGTCCGGTCTAGACCTGCTCTTTATGGAAAGACCTGGGAGATGAATAACACCCCAGAGTCCGGTCTAGACCTGCTCTTTATGGAAAGACCTGGGAGATAAGTGTTGTTGTGATTTGGGGCTATATAAATAAAACTGAACTACTATACTATACTACTATATAAAATTAAATAAAACGCCCCAAAATTAATGAAAGTAGAGATTTGTACTTGGCAAAGAGCGTTGGGTGGAATCAATCATGTTATTTTGGGGAATTAAAAAGAACATTGATATAGGACAACATGAGGACAACATGGGAGCAACATGCAACCAACATGAGGACAACATGGGGACAACATGAGGGTTATAAAAATAAAAAATAAAAGTTTCCACCCCGATCTGTGAACTCTGCAACCATCCATCAAATCAAACTCAAGTTATTGAAATCAGCTCCGTCCTCTTATGCAACCAGTGACGCTCCGTTTTTGGAGGCGTCCCGGCCCAGAGAGATGAAGCTGCTGATGAGGTTAAAGGCTCCTCGTCCTGTCTGAGGTTTGGTTTACACCAGAGGAGCCGGAGAGAGTCTTTGAGCATCTAGGGGTCCACCTACTTTACTTTGCAATTTATTTCATGTGGTGGTGGTGGTTTGGGGGGGAGGGGGGGGGTATTTGGCATGAGACAAAAACCCATCAGAGCATCGCTATCGGGTTGCTTCAGGACACACAGTCATCTACTCGGTTGTTGATAATAGGAAGTCTGTTAGCTCTCCAATACTCAATCCAATCACAACGACATGCTTTAAAGGCAGCAAAGCGTCTCAGGCTGACGGAAACTATTTACATCACAGTTTCTCCTGATTTGGCTGCCGGCTGCACAGCAGTGTTGGTGTGTTTCCTACACGGCCGAGCGGTCACCTCCCGGCACCGGCGCTCTGCCAGAAGAACGCCAGGCTCAACACAAACATCTCACACTGACAACACATTTTCTCCCAGTAGAGAGGAACATATCACACTCTCTGCAGTTGACTTGTGTTAAAGTGCCCATGTTCTGCTCATTTTCAGGGTCATAATTGTATTTTGAGGTTGGACCAGAATAGGTTTCCATGGTTTTATTTTAAAAAAAAACACCATATTTTTGTTGTACTGCACATTGCTGCAGATCCTGTTTGCACCCTGTGTGTTTAGGTCTCTGTTTTAGCTCCAGAGTGAGACATCTCACTTCTATCCTATCTTTGTTGGGAGCTGCACATGCTCAGTAGCTCGGTAAGATCCCATCAGCTAGATAACTCTTTCTCCAGCTTTGGTCAGTCCAAGGCAGGATCAGCTGGGAGACTTCTTCTAGACCAGGGACACTTGTGGAATACCTGCACAACAGGGACAGGAAGTAGAACAGACACAGGAAGTAGTTTTTTGGAGATTATGGTCAACTAGTGGCTGTTGTAGCAGTGTTTTGCCATTGAAAACGAGCTAGCATGCTAACGCTAGCATGCTACGGTTAGCCACCTCATCTCGGCTAGTGACGTAGAAAGCCGTGCAGATGTTGAACAGTTCACCCGGAGACTGAAGACAGAGGACATTCTGATGAATGAATATATATATATATATATATATATATATATATCAGTTTAACACCGGTGCCTACAGGCAGCAAACACAGACCTATTAGAATCTGACTTAACTCTTAGCCAATTGATTTATACTTTATCCCTTTCTGTCTCAAAAAATCTATTTCAGCAGGCATTACATCCCATAAAAAGAGTAATGATAGCCTTTAATGAGACCTTTCACAGGAAAACAGCATCCCAAGACTGGTAAAAAACAGATTTACGACCCAAAACGCTCTAGTTTAACTGTGTCCAACAGCACGGAGGTAGGTATTAAAGACGTAATAATTGCTTCTAGTTGCACAATGCTGGGAAATAAAGTGTGTGTGGGGGGGGGGGGTTAAACCCTGGCAAGAGCACAGTCACAGCAGAGGAGCAGAGAAATGGTTTAATTCAAAATGATGACAGTGAATGATCCAGGAGATTAAAAATCCAGCCTGTAGCAAATGTGGGGGTGAGGAGGAGCGAAAATCTTTAGAAAATAGTTTCATTATCTTCCTCAATCCTTCCTGAAGCTTTTGGAAAATGTTTCAACAGTTGAAAAGAAGAAGCTCTAAGGGAAGATAATCTATAGAGAATAATTTCATTCTCCTATTAAATCCTTCCAGATGCTTCCGAACAATATCTGTATATCTGTGGTGTTGTTGTTTTTTTTTTTAAAAACACACGCTGGCTGGAGTCATGCATCCAGATAAAAAACACAACACATTTGTCACAGGCCACGGCCTTGTCACACACACACACACACACACACACACACACACACACACACACACACACACACACACACACACACACACACACACACACACACACACACACACACACACACACACACACACACACACACACACACACACACACACACACACGTAGTAGTCTGACCGACGTGTGTAAATATCCTGATGCACTTCATGTTACTTCACTTTATTTGTCCATTCTCTTTCATTACATGGCTGTACAGTGTGTGTGTGTGTGTGTGTGTGTGTGTGTGTGTGTGTGAGTGTGTGTGTGTGTGTGTGTGTGAGTGTGTGTGTAAGAGTGTGTGTGTGCGATGATTGTCTGGTTTTGTCTGGACCGAAGTTGTGGACCGAAGAAAAGAAAAACACCAGAGGTCCGCAGAGCTCGAGTTAACGGCATTAAAGTGTCAAATAATGAAATAATGGGATTGAAAATGACATTAAAACTAAAAAAGTGGTCCATCGTCACGCTAGAAGGAGCCGGGGAAAACAAACAACGATGACTCGATTAACAGAATCTGTCACTCTGAACCGCAGGTCTTTACGAGCGTCACTGAACGGCAATACTTCTCCATTTTTAGAAAGTGGAAATCAACTCTCCGATTCCGTCAACATGAAGTCCTCCAGCGCCTCAGCCTGTCACTTTCATGTCACATCACATTACAAAAAACTAAATCCAGCCGGACGACAAGCGTCTCCTGTAACAGCTCAAAGGTCAGCCAATCAGTGAGGCCAACCGAGCTCATTAAGGACCTGTCAATCAAACATCAAAGGCCCCGGACAGAGAAGAAGGATATTCGGAAACTGCATGACCACAAAACCATAACGTGCACAAATTTTATTTCATAAGAAATAAAAGGTTGACTCTGACTTCCATTTGTTTGTTTTTTTTTTACATATTGAATCAATGAAGTTATGAGCGGAGCCTTGCAAGTGTGGATAAGCAGTCACCTGCTGAGATCTGGCACCGCCGTGTCTTTGCTCGAATACTCTGATCTCCCACATCAAGTGAACTACCCACAGCGCGCCGTTCACTCGCCGTTCTGTTTGATCGACGCAGCATTTCAGAAGCGACTGAAATGCTTTCTAAACTGATTTAAAGCTCGGGTTATACATGCTGGACAGTTACATATAAAAACCTTCAGTCCCTCCAGGAAAACGTGATTATGCGATCACAGAATTTAATGCATAATCAGCCAAAGTCCGCATATATATGCGGGGGCCGCATTTTTTCAAACACGCCGCACAAATTGCCAATTTCCGTGCAAAATGATGCAGGGCTTGCATGGTTTCATAATACCCGCATTTTCGGTGTAAAAAAAAGTCACAAATATCTCGCAGAAAGTGTTGAAAAATGTTGCGTTTACTTCAGTATTGGGCTAAGCTAATGCTGGGGGGGTCAGAGTTACAACACGCTGAGCTAAAATCCCAATTAGTCGGCATCTTCCTTTAAAGGTGCCGTAGGTAGGATTGCAAAGATCCAGGCCTTAGCCAAAAAATGTGAACATCGGCAACTTCTCAGACCCCCCCCCCCCCCTTTCCGCTAAAGCCCAAAACGGTCTCCTAAGCCCCTCCCCTCACAGGGGAGACCTGTGCATAGAGTGGGGGAAACCTATCTGCAGCTTGGACGCTACGACATGCGTGTGCATGGGCCGTGATTGACACGCAGTCTCAGAAAACATGCTTCCAGAAAGCTAAGCCTAAACAACAAATTAACAAATATGAACATCTACCCAAGAAAGGAAGGGTATTACGAGACGTAAGAACCAAGTTACATGCTCGTGAACACAATTTGTGGCTGAAAGCTCCAGAAAAATACCAGTAAGAAGACCTTGTATTATTTCCAAAGTCAATAATAATAAAGCTTCTCAATGCAGAACTAGATTTCAAAGGCTTAAACGTGGATGTAATGCAACAAATATGTCATGGTCTAATTCCATGAAGATTAAGGACGCACACACATTCACAAAAACGTGTGTGACAGGGGCGGGAAAGAGGACATTCGTCATTTACTGTAACACTTACTGAGTCCGTCACATGTGAAAGACATCACCCCGGACCTGTTGTTAGGGAGCGAGTCCGTTTTAAGAAGTAAGGAATGAAGAGAATAATACAGAAAGAGGTAAGCTGTTAAAGCCATCAGAGGCAGGGAGGGTTCCCTCTGTTGTCCATCAAAGCTTAAATGTAGCAGACAGCTTAGAGAGTCTGCTTCAGTGCTTCTCCTCCTCCTCTTCCTCCACCCTTTCCACTCCTTCTCTGCAGCACTGCAAGGTTCATGTATAGAAGAAAATGAGCTGCAGGTATTCCCCATTCAGCCATTTCTGTATTCAGGAAGAAAATAATGAAGCAGTCGGCTCTTGGCCACAACGCACACGCACTGAATGACATCCAAAATATTCAGCGCCACAGAGAGAACACAAAGGAGGAAAAGAGGAAGAAGAAAAGACACAGCTGCTCAAATGCATTTAAATTAAATTCAGGAAAAATAAATAAAATTCAGGACAAACGGAAAGAGAAAGATGGAAGACAACGGTGGACTTTATTACTGAGCTGGGTGTCCATCAACAATATTCAATACCAGTACCGATACTACAGCCCAACCCATACGAACATTTGGTTATTTAAAAATCTGATATGCCGATATATCGGCCGATATATATTTATATATAAAAAAAAATCCATTTCCCGTAACTTTTGGGATTTTACATGTTTAAAAATATCCAAATTAATATCGCAATATCACATTTTTGTTAATACCGTGCATGCAACCCCAGTCCAGACACCACTTCAGCACCGGTACCGGACCGAGACCCAAATGGTACGCAGCCCTATTACTGTGGAACGGCATGGGGGCATGAACGATGAAGGTGTAATTAATAACAGCTGATTGACGGATCCCTCGGGGTCAAATGAGCCGCGTGACCCAAACAGCTGGTCTCGAGACTCCAGCCGCTGCACGGCATGACGCGGATCTTTCTAGTTTCTTTGGAAGAAGCTGTGAGATATAAAAGGAGACCTGCTGTGATGGAGACGTGTCTTCTTCGTCTTCTTGCTACATTAAACTCGCTGGGAAAGCATTTAAGATGCTTTTAATGTGAAATGAGAACAGAGCGCCGTTAACAGGTCTTTGTTTCAGTAAGTTGAGTCCTTTCTTTTTGATGTTGCCTTCCTTTAAATGGTTGTTCATTTCTTTAATGTTTCATTTCTTATACTGCAATGTAACTTTTATTCTTGTCTTTTATCTGTTTTTATTTCTTTTATTTCTTGTGTTTTAACTGTTTTTATTTCTTTTATTTCTTGTGTTTTATCTGTTTTTATTTCTTTTATTTCTAGTGTTTTAACTGTTTTTATTTCTTGTGTTTTATCTGTTTTTATTTCTTTTATTTCTTGTGTTTTATCTGTTTTTATTTCTTTTATTTTTAACTGTTAATTCTTGTGTTTTATCTGTTTTTATTTCTTTTATTTCTTGTGTTTTATCCGTTTTTATTTCTTTTATTTTGAAACTGTTTATTCTAGTCTTTTATCTGTTTTTATTTCTTTGATTTTTAACTGTTAATTCTTGTGTTTTATCTGTTTTTATTTCTTTTATTTCTTGTGTTTTATCGGTTTTTATTTCTTTTATTTTTAACTGTTAATTCTTGTGTTTTATCTGTTTTTATTTCTTTAACTGATTTTATGTAAAGCACTTTGAATTGCCATGTTGCTGAATTGTGCTATATACAAATAAAGCTGCCTTGCCTTATAAACGTGGGCTCGTTGTAGGAATGAAGGAAACTTTGCAGCGCAGTATCACTCAGAAGAATCCCAAAACTTGAACCAGATGTTCTCCTGACGGAGAAAAGAAAAAGACCTCATAGTAATCACAACAAGCGGTAGTAGAGGATCTGTGGAAGAAGTTCACTACAAGAAAAAAAAAAAAGAAGTTAAAAAATAAATAAATAAAATGAGCTATTGATGCAAAAACTAATGGAGGAAAAACAAGCGACTTTCTTCTGGTCCAATCCCAGTCAAAGAAAATAGTATAAATCCTTCCACCGCAGTGTAGAAGCCACACACACACACACACACACACACACACACACACACACACACACACACACACACACACACACACACACACACACACACACACACACACACACACACACACACACACACACACACACACACACACACACACACACACACACACACACACACACACACACACACACACACGGCAACGATCCTGCAGCTATTCAGTCTCCCCACACACACATAAACACACCACAGTACCAGTTGGCAGCTGATAAAAGTCTGCTCCGAGTCATCAACTTAGCCTCCTCGTCTCTTTCTCTCCATCTCTCGCTAACTTTTTCCTCCTTTCCCTTTTTGTTCTGTTCTGCTGTTTTTTTCCCCCTCTTTTCTCTGCTTTCATCCTTACTGGCTGCCTTCAATAGCGTTTTAAACTTTTGTCTTTTTTTCCTTCATTTTTGGTTTTATTGCATCCCTCCATATTCCATTTTTCATTAGTCAGAGTCCAAAAACCTTTTACTTCCTCGGAGTCCTTTCCTTCATAATTGTCTTCCATTCTTTCTTTCATCATGCCATCGTCCATCCAGCCATCATCCCTTCCTTTCGTTCTTCCCATCCTTCCTCCCTTTTATCCTTTGTCCCTTCCATCATCCCTTGCTTCCATCCCTACTTCTCTTCCATCTTTCCTCCCTTCCTCGTTTCCGCCATTCCGTCTTGTCCTACTTTTCACTCCACTTTTCCTCTTTCCTTCCACACTTCTGTCCATCATTCCTTCCTTCCTTCCTTCTTCCCATCGTTCCCCCCTGTCTCTCTGCATTATTAAGGTTATTGATTAATGAGCTGATTAAGGAGATAGAATGACAAAGATGGACACACACTGAGTCTTTGTCAGGTCAGAGGAGATGTTTGCCATCTGTGAGTGTGTGTGTGTGTGTGTGTGTGTGTATGTGTATGTGTATGTGTGTGTGTGTGTGTGTGTGTGTGTGTGTGTAGTGTGTGTGTGTGTGTGTGTGTGTGTGTATAAAGACAAAAAATGGAATCCAGTCAAAACCCAGGCAACTCACATTTCATGCTGCGATGCATTTCTGGGATTAAATCCAAACAACACACACACACACACACACACACACACACACACCACACACACACACACACACACACACACACACACACACACACACTTGCATGCAGACACACAGCAGAGAGAGAGAGAGAGAGAGAGAGAGAGAGAGAGCGAGAGAGGCATGGTGAGGTAAGTGATGAAATGATGAAGATTAATAGCAAAGTGAAAGAGAGAGATGCCTTTTTTTGATATCTTAAAGTTTTGTTAGCTGAAGCTGTGGTGATATTAATCACTCCCTACAGTCGACTGATGTGGCTTTGAGAGGTCGGTATTGATGATTATTTTGGACTGAATCTGTCGAGAACTCGTGCTCTGTACCAACGTCCAATATTTAAAGAGAAAACTGGTTTACTCACTGAACTTCTACATAAAGTCAAGTACTAATAGGAGCAAATAAATAAATAAATAAAATCAACTGTTGTGATTATATCTGAGACTGGTTCTGTAGAAAGAAGACGTGGGCGGGCCATCGTGTGACAGTAGAGATTCTCAAGCCGAAAGCAAGTCCCAAGTCAGTCAAGACAAATGTTACGTCTTGTCAAAGCAATTCCCACATCAATAAAGACGAGTTCAAGTCCGGCCAGAACAAATCTCAAGGAAAGTTTCCTCGGGCATCGAGGCATGCCCAAGTAAAGTCTCGAGACTTATCCAAACACTTTCCTTCTGTGGAATCAAATAAGGGCCATTTATAGTTTGAGTAAAACGTGTAACTCTAATTTGTGGAAGAATATTAACAACGGTGAGGTTTCACAAAGTCTAAGCAACGGACACGCAAATGTCCCATGTGCGACCCTGAAGTTCCAAGCACAAGCTATGAGTTACAAGGACAAATTCTGACCCTGTTTCTTACGCCTGAGCTAGTCTCGCTTTGCCAGATGCTGCTCCAAAAGCGCGCTGAAGGAGGCTCTGCCGGCTCCATATAGCACTTGGGGATGGGAGGAAAACGTGCTCTGGTTTGATGCCATTTCTTCTAACCAATCACAATCGTCTTGGGCGTTGCTAAACTCCGGCCAGAGGAGCCGCAAAACTCTTGTGTGAGAGAAAACTCCGATTGGACAGATAGTCTAGCTAGCTGTCTGGATTTACCCTGCAGAGACCTGAGGACCAGGTAACCATAGTCCTCAGATTGGACAGATAGTCTAGCTAGCTGTCTGGATTTACCCTGCAGAGATCTGAGGACCAGGTAACCATAGTCCTCAGATTGGACAGATAGCCTAGCTAGCTGTCTGGATTTACCCTGCAGAGATCTGAGGACCAGGTAACCATAGTCCTCAGATTGGACAGATAGTCTAGCTAGCTGTTTGGATTTACCCTGCAGAGATCTGAGGACCAGGTAACCATAGTCCTCAGATTGGACAGATAGTCTAGCTAGCTGTCTGGATTTACCCTGCAGAGATCTGAGGACCAGGTAACCATAGTCCTCAGATTGGACAGATAGTCTAGCTAGCTGTCTGGATTTACCCTGCAGAGATCTGAGGACCAGGTAACCATAGTCCTCAGATTGGACAGATAGTCTAGCTAGCTGTTTGGATTTACCCTGCAGAGATCTGAGGACCAGGTAACTATAGTCCTCAGATTGGACAGATAGTCTAGCTAGCTGTCTGGATTTACCCTGCAGAGATCTGAGGACCAGGTAACCATAGTCCTCAGATTGGACAGATAGTCTAGCTGAGCTGTCTGGATTTACCCTGCAGAGATCTGAGGACCAGGTAACCATAGTCCTCAGATTGGACAGATAGTCTAGCTAGCTGTCTGGATTTACCCTGCAGAGATCTGAGGACCAGGTAACCATAGTCCTCAGATTGGACAGATAGTCTAGCTAGCTGTCTGGATTTACCCTGCAGAGATCTGAGGACCAGGTAACCATAGTCCTCAGATTGGACAGATAGTCTAGCTAGCTGTCTGGATTTACCCTGCAGAGACCTGAGGACCAGGTAACTATAGTCCTCAGATTGGACAGATAGTCTAGCTAGTTGTCTGGATTTACCCTGCAGAGATCTGAGGACCAGGTAACCATAGTCCTCAGATTGGACAGATGGTCTAGCTAGCTGTCTGGATTTACCCTGCAGAGATCTGAGGACCAGGTAACCATAGTCCTCAGATTGGACAGATAGTCTAGCTAGCTGTCTGGATTTACCCTGCAGAGATCTGAGGACCAGGTAACCATAGTCCTCAGATTGGACAGATAGTCTAGCTAGCTGTCTGGATTTACCCTGCAGAGATCTGAGGACCAGGTAACCATAGTCCTCAGATTGGACAGATAGTCTAGCTAGCTGTCTGGATTTACCCTGCAGAGATCTGAGGACCAGGTAACCATAGTCCTCAGATTGGACAGATAGTCTAGCTAGCTGTCTGGATTTACCTTGCAGAGATCTGAGGACCAGGTAACCATAGTCCTCAGATTGGACAGATAGTCTAGCTAGCTGTCTGGATTTACCCTGCAGAGATCTGAGGACCAGGTAACCATAGTCCTCAGATTGGACAGATAGTCTAGCTAGCTGTCTGGATTTACCCTGCAGAGATCTGAGGACCAGGTAACCATAGTCCTCAGATTGGACAGATAGTCTAGCTAGTTGTCTGGATTTACCCTGCAGAGATCTGAGGATACATATATAAATAAATAAAAATATACACATGCACAAAATAATTATCTACCTACAAAACAAGCTCAAAATATGAATGAACCCTAATTTGATTTTGATTCCATACACTGGGGGCAAAGTTAATTCATTGAGAATATAATTGGCAGACAAACTGAAAATTACAATAATTAGTTGAAGCCCTAGTGTTAAGTCCAGGTCTATTTGCGGCTTAAGTCTGACCCAATTCTTTTCAAAACAATTCTGAAGTCAAGTCCCAAATCATTCGAGAAGAGTCTCAAGTCAAGCACCAGGTTTTGTCACAAGTCTCAATTTAGTGAAGACTAATGCAATATCAAGTCTTGTCAAAGCAAGTCCAGAGTTGAGACGAATCTCACAAACAAACACACGTCTCAAGCCCCAAATTAATGAAAATGTAATATCAAGTCTTGTCAAAGTAACTCCCAAGTAAATCAAAACAAGACCAAAGTCTAGATTTAAGTCAAGTCCCGAGTCAGTTGGGAAATATCAAGTCAGTGGAAGCAAGTCTCAAGCCACGTCCATGTTGAGTGTTGTTTCTTGTCAAAAGACGTCGAGAGTCAAGTCAATGGTCTTCCTAAGCAAATAGCAAGTCAGTTGCAAGTCTTTTGTGTCCCTGAGATGTTTTTACAAACCTGAGACCAAGTCCTTTCAATGCATTAACTTTAAAGACTGGAGGAGTGTGTAGCTATGCAAGACCTGCAGCGTGCCGTCTTGGGTTATAATTCTAGACCTGAATGCAAGTCTTTACAGAGACAAGTTAAATATGACTCCAAGTGGACAGCGCTGCTAGTTTATATTTAGTTATTTGGGTTTCAGTTTCAGCATTAGACTTCTACTCGAGAGCTATAATTACAGATGAGGTTTGAGCTTATATGACTGCAGTTTGTCTTATTTGTTCAGGAGGAAAAGACAGAAATGCAGAAGAAACCATGGACACAAGAATAAAACTGCGCTGAGCCGGACTTATCAACTGTAGGCGGTCCACCTCAAATATGAGTACATACGCTTGTATCTGCTTTCATAAGATTTAGTGACAAGGTACAAGCTCCCATGGAAGGCTGAGAAAATGAAGCCGTTTATGGGAACAAGAACTATTAAAAACACACACACTGGGTAACACAACAGAGGGGAATGAGATACTGAGAACATGGAGGCAAGATGGAAACAGTGATGGATGGAAGACAGAAGGGGAAGTGGAGGAAAACGCACACAATATAGTGTGACAAGCTTTAATGCAAGTCGGCAGACAAAAGCAGATCATGGAAACCAGTCGTTCAGATCGGACGACCGTTCAAATCAACCGGTCACGCTTGAGGGTTTCGTATGGTTCCTGAAGGGTCACGTCAACATAGTTTTGGACTGAAACAGCTGATTTCACTAATTGACTTGTCATCTTTAATATGAACTCTTTTCAAAATGTTATATGACTGGATTGATGCAGAATGGAAAAGCCTCTGAAACAACAAACTATGTTGAGCTGAGAAAGAGAAAGCCGTAAATGGACAAAATAACTCGTGGTCTCTGTTACGTGGTAGGTAATCTGTGTGTGTGTGTGTGTGTGTGTGTGTGTGTGTGTGTGTGTGTGTGTAGTCGTAGCAGTAGATAATGTGTACCAAACAGCAAAAAAGGACTTAAACTAGCCCATGTGCAATAATAAATACTGTAGCATTTTTACAGTGAAGCTGACTGAAGTTGCAGACATTCAGCACCTAACAAGATCTCAGAAAGCCCAAAAAGTAATGATGCTATAACAGGAATCAGTCAGTACAAATCTCAAACTATCCGGCCTGATCTCAACAATCTTCCGCTCGATTTCAACATGTACAGTAGCTCTATTGTTTTTTTAAATGTGTAGTGCTGTCAGTAGCGAGACAAATGAAACCAATCGGTGCTGTCTACACAGAGTTATCCTCCTGCTAGGGTTAGCACCCAACAGGCTTAAACAGATGTTTTTAGCCTCTAAACATGTTAAAAGTGTCATTACCAGTGCCTAGCCGTGTGCAGTTCTTCCTTCCGAGGGAACACAGTGAATCTGTCTGCAGTAGATGTGACAGAAAGGCATAAAGGTTGTGTTAATCCATACCTGTTTATATCCTGTTTTCCGGTTGATTGTCCCAATTTTTTGCCTGTTGGGTGCTAACCCTAGCAGGAGGATAACTCCTGAACTCATGATTGTTTTCATTTGTCTCGCTACTGACAGCACTGCACATTGAAAAAAAACACAGAGCTACATGTGGAAATCGACTGGAATTCTCCTTTAAGTGATGCACAAAGCAGCCAGAATATTTTCCATTTGAAGGAATGGTGCCGCCTTAAAAAAAAACACAGCGTCTTGGGTTTGAATATTTCACTCAGACAGACACAAAATCAAACTATGAAAAGCCCTTTTGGTTCGTCTTTACAGTCTTCCCAACAGTCACACCTCCTGGGTTTGAATATTTCAATCTAGCTTCATCAGAAGAGTAACTTCACCCAGTCTATTAATGTGACTTGCCATGCAAACCAGTGATAATAATATGTTTTTTCCCCAGCAGTGATGTACAGTGGCATTATGTCCAAATCCACATCAAAGATGTGTGATCGCGAGCCAAAACAGACCAAAACCTGACCACACCCAGCTTTCAACCCACAGGGGACAATGGAGCCATGTTGTTCCTCCGAGTGTGGACACACCCTCACAGGGAAACCATCTACACTAGTATGTAAAGAAAAGCTAATAACATGCTAATACTATAATAAAACAGCAAACCCACATGGTGTCTTTTAGTGCTCGTAACAAAACATCAATACAATCATCCAATTAAAAAAAGTGGATGATCAAAAAGCAGCAACAATTTCATCCACAGGGGAGTTTGTTGCTTTCCCATTTTTAAACTGTATTTTTTATTACTATATAGAAGCGAGGCTGTCCTTCTCCCAAAAAACACTCCCATAGGTCGTTTGTCAAGCAGCAATTACGACTCATTAACGTGTATAGTGGCTGCGCCCTCTAGTGGTCGCCCCGGAGAACGTTTAAAAATATACATTTGAGTTTTTTAACCCTGAAAATCAACACTTTTGTCGACGCTTTTAAATCAATGTTTTTAACTTTTTCTTACGTTTTCGTCCCTTTTTCAACACTGTCAGTCACTTTTTTTGACGTTTAACACTACGTAACACTAACTTATTAACTTTAGTTTTACAGTTATTTTTGGAATTTATGGTTAATAAACCTCATTTATAGGAAATTATACCTAATGTTTGAGTTAGAAAAGCAGAAATTAGGAATTATTTAGACTAAAAGTAAAGGAATGGATGTTGATGATAATCACAGACTGGAATATGTCAACTTTTACTCAATACTATTTCAAAAACACTTCCATTTGTTTTACAATGCTATAAAATTGAATAAGACGCCCCAAAATTAA
>CM057259.1:22386853-22396853 GCA_029931835.1 Etheostoma nigrum
AGCTACGATGCCAAAATACTCAGAAATTGGTTGCCGCTGTATTATCTGTACTGTTCTCAGGTTGTGTGACCCAGAACATTGCTGGATGCTACCCACAAGCAAGGTAGGACGCAAGATCAGACCCTAGTCCCCCCTGAACAGACCAGAGCTCCCCCTGAACAGACCCTAGTCCCCCCTGAACAGACCAGAGCCCCCCTTGAACAGACCCTAGTCCCCCCTGAACAGACCCTAGTCCCCCCTGAACAGACTCTAGTCCCCCCTGAACAGACCCTAGTCCCCCCTGAACAGACCCTAGCCCCCACTGAACAGACCCTAGCCCCCCTGAACAGACCCTAGCCCCCCCTGAACAGACCCTAGTCCCCCCTGAACAGACCCTAGTCCCCCCTGAACAGACCCTAGCCCCCACTGAACAGACCCTAGCCCCCCTGAACAGACCCTAGCCCCCCCTGAACAGACCCTAGTCACCCCCTGAACAGACCCTAGTCCCCCCTGAACAGACCCTAGTCACCCCCTGAACAGACCCTAGTCCCCCCTGAATAGACCCTAGTCCCCCCTGAACAGACCCTAGCCCCCACTGAACAGACCCTAGCCCCCCTGAACAGACCCTAGCCCCCCCTGAACAGACCCTAGCCCCCCTGAACAGACCCTAGTCACCCCCTGAACAGACCCTAGTCCCCCCTGAACAGACCCTAGTCCCCCCTGAACAGACCCTAGTCCCCCCTGAACAGACTCTAGTCCCCCCTGAACAGACCCTAGTCCCCCCTGAACAGACCCTAGTCCCCCCTGAACAGACTCTAGTCACCCCTGAACAGACCCTAGTCACCCCCTGAACAGACCCTAGTCCCCCCTGAACAGACCCTAGTCCCCCCTGAACAGACCAGAGCCCCCCCTGAACAGACTCTAGTCCCCCCTGAACAGACCCTAGCCCCCCTGAACAGACCCTAGCCCCCCCTGAACAGACCCTAGCCCCCCCTGAACAGACCCTAGCCCCCCCTGAACAGACCCTAGCCCCCCCTGAACAGACCCTAGCCCCCCCTGAACAGACCCTAGCCCCCCTGAACAGACCCTAGCCCCCCCTGAACAGACCCTAGTCCCCCCTGAACAGACCCTAGTCCCCCCTGAACAGACCAGAGCCCCCCTGAACAGACTCTAGTCCCCCCTGAACAGACCCTAGCCCCCCTGAACAGACCCTAGCCCCCCCTGAACAGACCCTAGCCCCCCCTGAACAGACCCTAGCCCCCCCTGAACAGACCCTAGCCCCCCCTGAACAGACCCTAGCCCCCCCTGAACAGACCCTAGCCCCCCCTGAACAGACCCTAGTCCCCCTGAACAGACCCTAGCCCCCCCGAACAGACCCTAGTCCCCCCTGAACAGACCCTAGTCCCCCCTGAACAGACTCTAGTCACCCCTGAACAGACCCTAGTCACCCCCTGAACAGACCCTAGTCCCCCCTGAACAGACCCTAGTCCCCCCTGTACAGACCAGAGCCCCCCCTGAACAGACTCTAGTCCCCCCTGAACAGACCCTAGTCCCCCCTGAACAGACCCTAGCCCCCACTGAACAGACCCTAGCCACCCCTGAACAGACCCTAGCCCCCCCTGAACAGACCCTAGCCCCCCCTGAACAGACCCTAGTCCCCCCTGAACAGACCCTAGCCCCCCCTGAACAGACCCTAGCCCCCCCTGAACAGACCCTAGCCCCCCTGAACAGACCCTAGTCCCCCCTGAACAGACCCTAGTCCCCCCTGAACAGACCCTAGTCCCCCCTGAACAGACCCTAGCCCCCCCTGAACAGCTGCTTCATCTTGTTGCCGTCTGGCTGCAGATTCAGTCTAAAGCCTACATGCAGGACAAACAGACACTAAAACTCCTTTGTCCCTGCTGCTGTAGGCTTTGTTAATAAGTCAATGTGAGGTGTGGTCTTCCGTGTAGTAGTATTTATCTTGTTTTTAGATGTATGGCTGTTGTCTTGTATAACTTGTGTGTTACATGCTGCTGCACAACAAATTGCCCCTCGGGGGTAATAAAGACTCCTTGACCAACATGTCCCGACTGGTGCAACAGTAACTAAATATCTGGTCCTGCCAGCTGTAATTATTCCAGTGCTCCATCTGCCCCCCACCCCCGCAAACTCTTTCATATTATCTTTGTGAGGACCAGTTTGAGTTTTAGACATTTTTTCATGGACCAAAATACTGTGAAAGGACTTTTAGGGGTAAGTTAGTTAGTCAAATTTGGGTAATCATACTTATTTCTCTGTTTCTTTGTCTTATAAACTTTTTGTACACTTTAACCATCATACCAAAGTATTAGGAGACTCTAATATTTTTTGTGCTTGTGTATGAAAGCTCCAGTACAGACCGCAGCCTCAACAACATCATGGAGTTCAAATAGCGGGAGAAAAACTATATAATAGGAGAGAGGGGTGTGTGTAGAGTGTCAGTAATTGGCTGATATGTGAGAAGAGTGTTGGTATGAGGGGCAGCAGGGTCTGCGCGGGAATTCATTTCTTAAAAAACGGCCTAAAGCCTCAATTAACCCCTTAACCCAACTCCCTGCACACACACACACACACACACACACACACACACACACACACACAAAGCTGACGCTGCCAAAATAAACATTCATGTGAAGCCACAATGTTGTCTAATGAAGGCGGAGGAAGGCTGAAACATGATTTGAATAATGTGTGTTAAGGGTGGAAGAGAAACTAGTTTGATAAGAAAGAAAAGGAAAACAAGAAAATAAAAAGTCATTGTGAGGGATGAAAATATTTTTTTCATGACACGACTTCAGAATAAAAATCGGAGAAAGTTCCTACAGTACCAATTGTTTACATATACATCTGCAATACCGTACTTTAACTGTAATATGCAATTACTCTCCACTGCACTTTAATTCAGATAGCTTCTGCCCAAACTTTATCTGTACTACCTTAAATCATTGTTATACTGCTCATTTAGCCTAAATTATTATATCTATCTGTAAAAATTCTGTCCATAATAGCCGCCTGTATATATATTCATAGTACATATTCACCTGTAAACTCTGTAAACCAGTAGTATATTATGCTCATTGTACATATCTGTAAAATTTCTACTTATAGTAATATCCACCTGTATATTATATTCAGTACATATCCAGCTGTAAATCTTGTTCACAATACTAGTTATCTATATTTTATATTCATAGGACAAACCCATCTGCAAAATTCTGTTTATAATAGTATTCATTTCTATATTTATTCAGTACATATCCATGTCCTGCACTTACTGCTATTGCACTTCTGGTTAGACCCACACTGCATTTTGTTGCCTTGTACCTGTGTAATAACAATAAAGTTGAATATATTCTAATATAATCTTCCTTACCTGATCAGCGTTCAGGCCTGTGGATCACTGATGACATCCACCACCAGACTCTCTAAAGGAAACAACAAAAAAGACAAAACACTTTGGGTCAGTACTCCTTTACCCAAGTAAAAGTAACAATACCACAGTGAAGAGAAAGTCCAGCTCTGTGTCACCCTTGTGTGGGCAGTGTGTTTAGACGTTGGGCTTCCCTCTGAGGCTGCAGAGGTCTTCGGTGGACCTCCGCGGCTCCGCAGGGCGGAGGCCGAACACCACTCGTCAACCTACTGCCAACACTGCCGTGACACAGAGCTGGATTTAAAATCGGCTAAATATCTCTTTAAGTGAAAGTGCAACTGTATTAGAATAGCAACATTTCAAAAGTACCAAAATAAAAGGTCCCTTTCAGAATAAAATATATTCCATCTTCAGTTTGGAGGAGGGATTTGACTTCTCTTAACCAATCACTGGAGACCAACGTATCTGAACCTAGCGTCATGACGACATACTCATGTTGCCCTCATGTTGCCCCCATGTTGCCCCCATGTTGTCCTCATGTTGTCCCCATGTTGTCCTCATGTTGTCCCCATGTTGTCCTATATCAATGTTCTTTTTAATTCCCCAAAATAACATGATTGATTCCACCCAACGCTCTTTGCCAAGTACAAATCTCTACTTTCATTAATTTTGGGGCATCTTATTCAATTTTATAGCATTGTAAAACAAATGGAAGTGTTTTTGAAATAGTATTGAGTAAAAGTTGACATATTCCAGTCTGTGATTATCATCAACATCCATTCCTTTAATTTTAGTCTCAATAATTCCTAATTTCTGCTTTTCTAACTCAAACATTAGGTATAATTTCCTATAAATAAGGTTTATTGACCATAAATTCCAAAAATAACGTTGAAAACGTCAAAAAAAAGTGACAAACAATGAAAAAAAGCGTCAAAAGTGTTAAATTTTCAATTTTGACGGGAAAACAGCCCAAGGGTTAAGAGTGAAGAGGGCAAAGTAAAAAACTAGGAGCTCGTCAGTCCCGCCCCTGGATCTGATTGGCTTATTGTCAGTCACTCATTGGATCGACTCCTCTATAACCGCCAAGCCTCCGTTTCCTGTCATGATGCCAGACGAATCAATCACCTCGACGGAGTGGGCAGATTTAAATAAATAAATCAATAAATGTATTACTTGGTTTATGATTGGCATTAATAATCTGAATCTGCAAAGATAACTTAAGCTGTTATTATGCTTCCAAAATGTAGTGTAGTATGAAGTATAAAGTAGCACAAAATGGACATACAAGTACTTTATTTATTATTAATACTTAACCATTTAATTTCATTACAGTGTAATATTTAATACTCAGGACTTTTGATACACCAATAACTATATTTTTGCATAATGTGTATCCAAACCCTTTATCTTTCTTACTATTTTATATATGTACTGTATATAGTTGCTCTCACATTGCACCACATTCCCCCCTCTCTTTTTTTCCTTCTTCTGCACTACTTACATTTTATATTTGTACATTTGTACAAAGGCGTTGCTTCAATCTCGTTGCACAGGCACTTGTGTATAATGACAATAAAAGGCTTTCTATTCTAAAGCAGTAAAGTATAGTACTTCTGACGTAGTATATGACATTTGACCACTGGTTTGGGTACATTTGGGAGTCGTAGCTGGGTCCATTTAGTCATGCGAGACCTCAACACAGCTTGAATGAACATACACATGCACATACTGAACAACTTGCTGCAGCTTTCAGTCCATCTGCTCTCGTAATCTTCCAGTTCCCTTGAGGTTTAATATGTTGCTATAGTTAGAGGTGTGATAGTTATATTGTCACCGAAAAGTAAGCTGAAGGAGGCTTTTCTCAGCTCTGTGCTGTTGGGTTGAGAGTGGGTGGGTGGGTGGGTGGGTGGTGGTAACAGGGTGGAGCTCTAAAATACAACAAAAAGTAGGAGTCTGGCTGGAAAAACATTAGGATGATTGAAGTTTTACTGCTTTGGATGCAATTTCACAATGTAGTAAAGCCATTTAAATGATTGAGGTAATAACAAATCACAGACTAAAGTTCTTCTTTCAGATGCCACGACTCCATTCTTCTATAATTAAGTCGAGTATAGAGAACATCATGGAGTACATTTCATTTCAGTTTCTTTTAGGACTTCTTTTAGCAGTGGGGGCAGGTCTGTCCGAACAACAACCCCGCTCCCTCGAGGTGGTTAAATGCACATTTAACCACCTTATACAGAGCACAATAAGACGTCTGCAGCCTCTCTAAACACATCATCGTGCAGTGGCGCTCACTAAACCGACATCAGACTGCAGTATGGCCGTACTTCTGCAAAGGGGGGGCTTGGAGAGGCTTTCCAACAGGCCGGATCATTTAAAATGCACCCGCGACCTACAGTGTACGTCTGCCCCACTTCTGATACCGTGGCGGCAGAGATTTAGCCGTGGCGGGCCGCCATTTTCAAATCAACATAGAGGAAACACTGTTTAATGAAACCTTTATTTATACAGGTAAGTCAGTCGCTTTCACACAGTCTTGAATAGATTTTAAAAAAGTTCTTTCTGGAGCCAACATGTCCAATAAAGAACCTCTTTTAAAGGGTTCTTCAGAATAAATGGTTCTTTGTTCCTTTTAAATCGCGTTACTATTACTACTAGATTCAAAAACAGGTACAGTACATGTGTATATTTGGCCATTTGACAGTTTTATTATTGCCCATATTTAAAGATGCAGTAGGTAAGACTTAGAACACTAACTTTCTATCATATTTGCTGAAACGGGACCAACTCCAGATCTGAGCCAGTGCCTTGCTAAAGGGCACTGACTGGAGAACCTAGTACATGTTTTTTGCTGGTGGTGGTGGGGGGGGGGGGGAACCAGAGCACCCGGAGGGAACCCACGCAAACATGGGGAGAACATACAAACTCCACACGAAAAAGGCCCGGAACGACCGGGATTCGAACCCAGACCCCTCCTGCTGTGAGGCCACATTGGCTCAATGGGCTAGGACGTGTGCGACAGAAGGCACATGAAGACATTTGAGATATCCGCAGCGTTTTAGGATGTCTCTGCTGTACTGTGGACATGGTCCCACAGAATGCTTTAGCTTACTCTATGTGACACACTGGAAGAAAATGAAGGAAGATCCAGCCCGTGTGCTGTTATTTTAAAGACTTTTCAGTGCTAACCATTGTCCACCATGTTGGTCTTTGTTTCGCTAGTCCAATATAACCAACATGCAACTTATATTGCAGCCAAAATCAGCTTTTAGCTTTTAGTTTTAGTGTGGAAATGTGGTTTCGTTTTAACATGAATTAAATGAAACCTACACATGAAACCTACCAACTGTCCCTTAGACATTGTCCCCGCCAAAATGGTGAAGGAGGTTTTTAATACCATTGGGGCGAGTCTTCTTACTTTTTTTAATTCCTGTCTTACTTTAGGTTCTGTCCCAGCTGCCTTTAAACATGCTGTGGTCAGGCCCCTACTTAAGAAGCCTAATCTTGACCCTACAGTGTTGTCCAATTTTAGACCAGTATCTCATCTGCCTTTTCTTTCAAAGGTTTTAAAAAAAAAATTTTTTATTCAATTACAAGTCTTTTTACAACTGAACTGTGTTTTTGAAAAATTTCAATCTGGTTTTAGATCACGTCACAGCACTGAGTCTGCACTGTTGAGGGTACATAATGATATTGCCTTGTCTGTAGATGCCGGGAATCCTACTGTTTTAGTCCTTTTGGACCTCACAGCGGCGTTTGATACAGTGGACCATGCAGTCCTCCTATCACGCCTTGAGAACTGCGTAGGCATCAGAGGTTTGGCACTCAAATGGTTCAGCTCCTATCTGTCAAATAGGAGCTTTTCTGTTATGATTGGGGACCTCTCCTCGTCAGTTGCTCCTCTCTCTTGTGGGGTACCACAGGGATCCATTCTTGGCCCTATTCTGTTTTCTTTATATATGCTGCCTTTAGGGGCAATTATAGGAAAGCACAACCTGTCATTTCATTGTTCCGCAGACAATTTGCAAATCTATTTGCCTTTGAAAGCAAATGACAGTGTTGCACTAAACTCCCTGCTAAGCTGTATTGCTGATATTAAGTTATGGCTTTCAGACAATTTTCTTAATTTGAACGATAGTAAAACAGAGTGCATTATTTTTAGTACTCCAGGCATGCAGAATGGCCCAGCTTTGAGTTTGGGAGCTCTGGCATCTTGCACGAGATCTGTTGTCAAAAACTTGGGGGTTACTTTTGATTGCAGCATGAAATTTGATAAGCAGATCAGTAATGTGGTTAAAATGAGCTTTTTCCAGCTTCGCCTGCTGGCTAAAGTTAAGCCTTTTCTGAGCAGGCACGACCTAGAAAAGGCCATTCATGCTTTTATCAGTTCAAGGTTGGACTACTGTAATGCCCTCTATGTTGGTCTGAATCAGACCTCCATCTCACGTCTTCAACTTGTTCAAAATGCTGCTGCTCGCTTTTTAACAAATACATCTAGACGTGCACACATCACTCCCGTTCTCTACACCCTGCATTGGCTCCCGGTGCGTTTTAGAATAGATTTTAAGGTTTTATTGTTTGTATTTAAAGCTTTAAACGGTCTCGCCCCAGAGTATTTGTCTGAAATTTTATCTTTGCGGGAGCACAACCGGTCATTGCGGTCTTCAAACCAGCTGGTTTTAGAAGTCCCAAGGTCCAGGTATAAACGGTGGGGGGGTCAGGCTTTTGCGGTTGCTGCCCCGAGACTCTGGAACAAGTTACCCCCTGATATACGTACTGGTACAGATGTCGCACTTTTCAGGTCCAAACTCAAAACATATCTGTTCAGTCTTGCTTTTAATACGTAGCAGTGGTGTGACGATTTCCCTTATTTGTTTCTTTGTAACCTTTTCTGATTTTACTGTTTTCTATTTCACTATTACTATTGTATGTTGTGATTTTACTTATTTTGTTAAGCACTTTGGATACCTGCTGGTAGTTGTAAAGTGCTATATAAATAAATTTTGATTGAAATTTTGATTGATTGATGAATAAAAACCTTCCTACCTATCAAACTGCTGTTATTCTTCAGCTATGGGGAAGGCTTGAAAAAAACTGAATTTAGGGCTCAGTTGATGTTGTGATAAAAAGGTCTTAGATTTCATTCATAATGGTCTTAACAAGTCTTAAATGTGACTTGGTGGAACCTGCAGGAACACTGTATTAGTACACTTCCTTCAGTAAACGATGTGAATACCTCTGAAAGGGACGATACCTGGGAACATGTGGGAGCCGGCGGCTCTTTGTGTTCATTCTACAGTCGCGGTGTCTGCAGCTTCTGGTCGGTTTTGTTGTCTCATTATGATTACTCCCCAAATTGATTTCTCCCTTATCTCCTCAGTGAAAAAGTCCCTTTATTTTAGAGCCTATGAGCATGAATGTTATCCTTATGAGAGAAGAACTGAGGCTGTGTAAGCACACAGCCTCAGTTCTTAATTAAAATGCCTTTAGTTTAATTCATGCCCTGACGACGGGGTCTATTAAAACTTTTTGGTATTCTCTCTCTCTCTCTCTCATATAGATAACACAAGATTTCTGGCACCTTTTGTGAATTAATTACATTTAATTAACATAGCCGTCACTGTTCTGTGAGTATGAGCCTGACGTTCATTTTGATCCAACGCAGCTTCCGTAGCAGGTTGAATTTGTAATGTATGTTACTCTGAAGTAAATTCTTTCTTTTATTCTTTATTTCATAAAAAGGACAACACACATTCATTAATATGTTTGTAAATGTGCCAGTGTTAGCCAGCCGGCTAATTTTATTTATTATTTTTTGGGGGGGCATTTTAGGCCTTTTATTGTATAGGACAGCTAAAATATGCAGCAAAGGGCCACAGGTTGGAGTCGAACCTGCGGCCGCTGCGTCTAGGAGTAATGCGCTGTATATGGGCGCGCGCTCTACCAGGTGAGCTACCCAGGCGCCCGTTTGTGCTAATTTTAACTCCTTTATAGTAGAGCTGAGCAATATATTAATATTGCCCTTATATATCGTGATATGAGACTAGATATCGTCTTAGATTTTGGATATCCTAATATCCTAATGTGGCATAATTGTCTTCTCCTGCTTGTAAAGTGATGTCATTTCCTGAACTTACCAGACTGTAATTGTTCTATTATTTGCTTTTACCCATTATATCCACATTACTGATGAATATTTATCAAAAATCTCATTGTGTAAATATTTAGTGAAAGCACCAACAGTCAACTCTACAATATCGTGTAATATTGATGTATTTGGTCAAAAATATCGTGATATTAGATTTTCTCCATATAGACCAGTCCTACTTTATATACTATATATATATACACTCACCGGCCACTTTATTAGGTACCCCATGCTAGTAACGGGTTGGACCCCCTTTTGCCTTCAGAACTGCCTCAATTCTTCGTGGCATAGATTCAACAAGGTGCTGGAAGCATTCCTCAGGGAGTTTGGTCCATATTGACATGATGGCATCACACAGTTGCCGCAGATTTGTCGGCTGCACATCCATGATGCGAATCACCAGTCTGAGATGATTCCAGCTTTATGACATGGCGCATTATCCTGCTGAAAGTAGCCATCAGAAGTTGGGTACATTGTGG
>CM057259.1:22401853-22429353 GCA_029931835.1 Etheostoma nigrum
TCTCTCTGAAAAAACTCTGAAATCTTTAGACATTTTAAAGACTACACCTGATTTATAGATAAAAATAGTTTGCATGTCATAAGTCGTGGGCTTTATCAGTTGCCTTGCATTCTTTCCATGTTTTCTGTGTTTCTATGTTGCAGTAATATGTCACACAAATAAGAAAACTACTCCCTCTTGAAGGTTTGAGGAATGAAGCCAATGAAATAAGGATGGAAAACATGGAAGGGGGGGAAGGGGAGAGGGATAAAGGGAGGGAGTGAAACAGAGCTGCAGCAGTTTGTTTAACTGACAGGACATGTTGAATCTGGCTTTATCGAGTATGCTTTTATCGAGGCCACCGAAGCCGCCAGGCTCCCAGATGAAGTGGAAACTAAATGGATCTGTGTTGGACGAAGAATTCCTTTGTTTACAGAGAGGTGGAGGAGGAGGGAACGAGGGCAAAGACAGAGGGCAGACAAATCTCACAAACACCAAACCAAAAACCAATATCTGAGAGAGAAAAGATAAAATTCTATAACTTCTGTTTTATGTTCCTGCTCTTTAACTCCCTCCATTTTTCTCCCTATGAAAACTCATTTCTACGGATTTATGGCTTTATCTGGCTACTAGTTTGTTGATATTTCCCCGGAGCAGGTCGACTGAGCACCCAACTTGCAGCAACATTCACTTAATACCAGACACTCATAACTGGGAACACACTCCCCAGTCCTTTTTGCCATCTGAGACTCCGACAACTCCATGGAAGTCTTTGGAAAATGAACAAAAACCTTTTATCTGTGTCAATCATACTATGGATTTCAATGGGGCTGCGATAAATGAGTATTTTCTGATCTGTGGATTGTCTTTTCATTGAGTCACTAATGCCCTATTCGCAAGGGGCTAGTATTACCTGGGGACCGTTATTAAGTAAAATAATAGCGCAGGTCTGTCTGTGGTCTTAATCCCGGGCCAATCTGCCATGTCTGTAATTTGTCAAGTACAGATTGTTGGGCATTTCCCGATTTATCGGTATCATTTAACATTTATAATGGTCAATAAAAAAATAAATGATAGTATAGCATAGTCTGTCCACCAGAGGACGCTCTACAACGTCCCTGTTAGTGATGGCGTTGCATAGTCTGTCCACCAGAGGACGCTCTACAACGTCCCTGTTAGTGATGGCGTTGCATAGTCTGTCCACCAGAGGACGCTCTACAACGTCCCTGTTAGTGATGGCGTTGCATAGTCTGTCCACCAGAGGACGCTCTACAACGTCCCTGTTAGTGATGGCGTTGCATAGTCTGTCCACCAGAGGACGCTCTACAACGTCCCTGTTAGTGATGGCGTTGCATAGTCTGTCCACCAGAGGACGCTCTACAACGTCCCTGTTAGTGATGGTGTTGCATAGTCTGTCCACCAGAGGACGCTCTACAACGTCCCTGTTAGTGATGGTGTTGCATAGTCTGTCCACCAGAGGACGCTCTACAACGTCCCTGTTGGCAACACTGATTATTTTTTTTGTTAATGTGTTTTTGTTCAAAAGGACTTTAAGTTTCATATCTTAAGTTTGTATTTGTATACATTTTATTTATCAGAACTTTAATATATTTTGATGTTTCTCTGTTATAATTATCAATTATCATATTATTTTAGTGAGAACTCATAAATAACTACAAATAACTAATGTTAATGTTAAAAATCCTTTATTGCTCGGGCTCTAGTCTGTATGAAATCAACCTTGTTTTGAGAAAAACAGGTTTTATCCGCGATCTACAGTACCCACAATCCTAAGCGTATACAGCAACGTCTCTGATTGGTCCAACTCGCTGTTACCACAGAAACGCATACTGTACCTGTGACACTGCGAACGACCAGAGCGAGCTTCTGCCATTGAAGTATGATAGTTTCTGTACACGGTCTTGTTTTTCGCAAAATGTTATTTTGTGCCAAATCAGATGTTTTATGGTCACCTTTCATCTCGTAGCTGGTTGGCTCGGTTTGAGACTTAAAAGTCTTTATATAAACAATTTTCGAAACGTTTATGAAACAGTTGGGAACAGGGGAATAACACTTCCTGAACCTGAGCCATTAAAAAAGTGGGCGGACACTGTTGAGCTCTGTCATGAATGAAAGTTTCGATGTCAGTAAATTTGAGTTAATTACAGACTTCACTTATCCTGTGTGAATGCATCACATGAAAAAACAAGTGTGTGCGTGTGTGTGTGTGTGTGTGTGTGTTGGGGGATGGGAGGGGTATTTTTTAAATAACATGAGGTCCTTTGGTAATACTAGTCCCGTGTGAGTAAGGTTTTGAATTTAACAGGTCAAAAAAACAAAAGAACTACAGTAATGCACCAATGTGAAGTAGATATTAATGGTCTACTGCCATCTAAGTGCAGTTCTGGCTACTTTCCCACCAATCGAAGAAGAGTATTTTTTAGAAATTACAAACAAACGTAATGCAAAATCCCTACAATATCTATACCAGCCTGTAAAAAACCCTGTCCAGAAACCAAAACTGCCCAGTCTCATCAAGCCCGTGTCCCAAAGGGCATCTCTGCAGATCACAAGTATGAGGTGTAACCATGTAAACAAAATCCCACAACTCCCAATCTGATGCAACACCAGGGTGTGCGCACTGGGATGACATTGTGGTCTAGATGTATGACCTTTTCATGCGTGTCCGTTTCTTTGTCAAACTCAATGACTTCAGCGGGTAAAAATGTTCTTTCCTGGCTTATAGTGTTTTGAATGTGTCAAAAAAGTTAATATCTCAAAGTATGATTTTCCATATGTCCTCATCACACATTTTTAAAATATTCCAATAATTCCTTGACAGAAGCACACGAGAGAGGCTTAACATGCTTTTGCCAACAGGGACGTTGTAGAGCGTCCTCTGGTGGACAGACTATGCAACGCCATCACTCACTGGGACGTTGTAGAGCGTCCTCTGGTGGACAGATTATGCAACGCCATCACTAACAGGGACGTTGTAGAGCGTCCTCTGGTGGACAGATTATGCAACGCCATCACTAACAGGGACGTTGTACAGCGTCATCTGGTGGACAGACTATGCAACGCCATCACTAACAGGGACGTTGTAGAGCGTCCTCTGGTGGACAGATTATGCAACGCCATCACTAACAGGGACGTTGTAGAGCGTCCTCTGGTGGACAGACTATGTAACACCATCACTAACAGGGACGTTGTAGAGCGTCCTCTGGTGGACAGATTATGCAACGCCATCACTAACAGGGACGTTGTAGAGCGTCCTCTGGTGGACAGACTATGCAACACCATCACTAACAGGGACGTTGTAGAGCGTCCTCTGGTGGACAGACTATGCAACACCATCACTAACAGGGACGTTGTAGAGCGTCCTCTGGTGGACAGATTATGCAACACCAACACTCATAACATGGTGGACCGTCTGTTTTTATTTTTTAAATATTAATTTAGACAAATGAATATTTAAAAATATATATATTTTATTTTTATTTTTAAATGTTATTTGTTATAAAAGCTAACATTAAGTAACCAAGCAACTACAACATCAGTTATTCTATGTGAATGACACGACTTGCATGGCTAAAAATGATCAAGTCTTATCATCCCACTCTTCAAAATCTCCATTATTGAACTCTTCCAGCTACTTACTTCACCTTACCTACCACCGTTTGGTAGAAATGTGGCTGTGAAATCATGACTGATCACAGTTGTATTAATTCCATAAAATCTACAAAGCCACATGGGTTAAAAGGTGAAATCTCAGCCACTTCAGTTTGATTTTCCTTAATCGCAGACACTTATTTTTAGGGGGGAAAACAATACAATCCCTCAACCCCCCTCCCCCTCACCCACACACACACACACTCCCCTTATCTCCACGAAAGCTTAATCGAGCAGAAATGCAATACAAAAAAAATTACATTCCCAAACACACAATTGAACCAACTCAAGGCAAAAGATGCTGGCACAACGCCCAAGCAGCAGCAGCAGTGGGAATCCGAACTCTGCAACAGTAAATGAAATGCCAGGCCCGGCTAAGGACATAATGAAAAAGCTATTATCAGCGTGAGCTTTCATCAGCACTGCATTCAACCATGTTCAATACAAACTGATTCTCTCATCTCACGCTGAACCCATCTGAATGCTGGGATATAATAAAAAGGAGCCGAGATAAGAGACAGAGATAACTTTTTTTCCCTTCCCCCCGTTGTTGAAGAAGTACATCAGCACATTTACACACAAGGCCGGGTTTTCATGAGCGCCCGTCGCAAAGGCCAGCACAATCAACCCGTCACTGTACAGTAGGAATCAAATATGTTCAAATCATCAGTAGAGTAGACTGTAGTGTACGCACGCCTTTCTTTACCTCCGATGTATCGTGTCCATTCGTCTGTCAGCTGTTTCATTCTCCTGCTTTGTCGTGTCTAATTCCTGATGTATTTATTCTCCGTCCATCTGTCACCTCCAGCAGCAGTCTGAATTCAAATACAGACGCTTCATGCAATATTCAGTGAAATATTGAATTATATATATATATATATATATATATATATATAAAACACGATACAATATTCAAAGTATTTCCAGTATATATTGAGGTCGAATGTGGAGCGGTTGAATTCAGGTCTGTCAACTATGCATCAAACACCTGGATAATGCAGCACAGGAGTTTTCAGAAAAGTTTTCCGGATGCTTCATAACTTTTGATGTTGCCTTTTGTTCGGCGTCTGTAAAATTCAGTTTGCAATTGATGTGATTTCATTCTCCTTAACGCCATTCAATAGAAAACGCTTTCATGGGACTGAGGGAGAGCCGAGGGAGGGGAGTACTATACAGTGGTGTGAAAAAGTGTTTGCCCCCTTCCTCATTTCCTGTTCACTTTTTCACAAAGGGCCATGATGGTTTGGATTTTTTTTCTCCTTTAATAATAAACACCTTCATTTACAAATTGCATTTTGTGTTTACTTGTGTTGTCCTTGACTATTGTTTAAATTGGTTTGATGTTCCGAAACACTTAAGTGTGACAAACATGCAAAGGAACAGGAAATGAGGAAGGAAGCAAACACTTTTTCACACCACTGTATATAGTTTGTTTTTGGGTAAACTATTGCTTTTTTGCCATTTGTTTATTGGAAGTTCGGAATTGAACCCTGGGCCGCTGGTGGTGAGGACTGAGCCTTTGTACATGGGGCTCAATGGTGTTTTTTTTGCCTCCAACGTCGCCTTCCAGGCAGCTAACCCTAGCCCTAAACATAACCATTGCTGCACTGCCTGGAAGGAGACGTCGGGGGTAAAAAATACAACAAACACTGTACATGGGGCGCACGCTCAACCAGGTGAGCTACCAGGGCGTCCCAGAACAACAATCATCGCTTACCACCAGAATGCAGTGTTGTAGTCAGGGCTGTAGTACTCGGGTCCGGACTCGAGATGCTTTTCTATTGTCTCAGACTCATTGGTATTTGGTCTCAGACTCGTCTCAGACTCATTGGTATTTGGACTTGGACTTGTCTCGGTCTCATTGGTATTTGGACTCGGACTTGTCTCGGACTCATTGGTATTTGGACTCGGACTGACTCGGACTTGTCTCGACCTCATTGGTATTTGGACTCTGACTTGGGTTGACCTCATTGGTATTTGGTCCCGGACTTGTCTCGGACTCATTGGTATTTGGTCTCGGACTTGTCTCAGACTCATTGGTATTTGGACTCGGACTTGTCTCGACCTCATTGGTATTTGGACTCGGACTTGTCTCGACCTCATTGGTATTTGGACTCGGACTTGTCTCGACCTCATTGGTATTTGGTCTCGGACTCATTGGTATTTGGACTCGGACTTGTCTCAGTCTCATTGGTATTTGGACTCGGACTTGTCTCGTCTCATTGGTATTTGGACTCGGACTTGTCTCGGTCTCATTGGTATTTGGACTCGGACTTGTCTCAGACTCATTGGTATTTGGACTCGGGCTTGTCTCGGTCTCATTGGTATTTGGACTCGGACTTGTCTCGGACTCACTGGTATTTGGACTCGGGCTTGTCTCGGTCTCATTGGTATTTGGACTCGGGCTTGTCTCGGTCTCATTGGTATTTGGACTCGGACTTGTCTCGGACTCATTGGTATTTGGTCTCGGACTTGTCTCGGACTCATTGGTATTTGGTCTTGGACTTGTCTCGGACTCATTGGTATTTGGTCTTGGACTTGTCTCAGTCTCATTGGTATTTGGACTCGGACTTGTCTCAGTCTCATTGGTATTTGGTCTCGGACTTGTCTCAGTCTCATTGGTATTTGGTCTCGGACTTGTCTTGGACTCGGCCATTGGACTGGCCAAATATTCTAGTTGGTCTCGGCCGAGTCCAGCACTATATGCTGTTGCTGTAAAGTAACTTCCTCCTTCAAAACTAAACCATTGATGAAGCGCGCTGGTTCAGAAACAGATATCAGTTTAATTCAAAATCCATCTAGAACGGGCATCGTGATTGGTCGTCTGGTTCTGCATCATATACCTCATATACCCCAGAGCATCGCAGTGCTTTAACGCCTATTTTATACCGTCTATGTTGAAAACTCACAGAAGAAAGTAGGAGCGTTTGTGATGCAGTCGGCTGGTAAAATTAAATCGTGAGCGGGGTGAATCGAGATCGTGATTTTATAGCGATTAATCATGCAGGCCTAGCCACAAGTAATCAATTTTGGATTTAAAAATGTTGAATGCTGAATGTCCAACATGCTCATAAACCCGACTGGAGCTTAGAACGCCGACACAAAGAAAGCTGAAGGTGAGGAACATCCGGCCGAAAATGAAGGGACTTCCGGTGGAATTTCTTGAATCGCCGTTGATATGGACAACTAAATAATATGTCTTTTCCACCGAGGCAGTTCTGGTGCTGGTTCGGAGTCAGTGCCAAATATTGAACCGGTTCTGTGCTTTTCCACACAAATAAACCTGGTTCTGGACCAAGAAAACAGGTTCCAACTCAGCACCAACTCAGTGCTGGTCTAGAGATAAGAACCGGTTACGTCAGGTGCTGGGAGCGGGTCCCGGTAGGCTTTTTGTCAGGAAAATTGGGACTGCCCCGGTCAAACCGGGACGTCTGTTCACCCTAACGGTGTTTTGCTTGACGCTACTGATGTTGCCATGGCAACCCAGCAAAAGATAATAATAAACGTTAAATCATGCGAGATGATTCCCTTTCTTCTTGGACGTGTCCTCGGTCCACAGCGGTCACAAATAGCTGTCGAGGCCCGTCTTTGAATTCCAGGGTGAATTTGTAAAGCCAAGAGCAAAAGTATCGGGATGTAGTCCTCCATTATTGTTGATTGTCATGACGCGTTGCTATGACAACGGAGGTGTTTGCAGTGACGTAACGTAGCCCTGCTCTGGCTCCCAGGCTGTGGAAAATCGAGCTGATTCTTAGATAATTGGCGAGTAGAACCAGCACCGAACTTTCTATAGCACCAGCCCAGAACCAGCACCTGGTTAGCCTTGGTGGAAAAGACATACCAGTGACTTGATTTGGAATTTGACTCGGTTAACCCTTGTATTGTCCTCCCGTCAAACATGAACTTGTCATTTCAGTTCAAAATTGAAAATGAGCTTTTTTTGTCACCTTTTTATGCTTTTGTTTTTTTTGTTTTTTTTTTACTTTTAACACTTTTTTTATTCATGGTCAATAACTCTAATTTAAGTGACATTATACTTAATTTTTGAAATTGAAAAAAATCTGAAATTATGAATTATTTTGAGTGGGTCACTGGCTAATTTATGTCAAAGTTTGGTTACTATAATAAAAGCTATTTAAAAAAATTTAAATGCTATGAAATTAAATTAAAAAAAAAAGAATTCAATTGAAGTAATCATTAATTTTACCTTTGAATAACATGAATATACAGTATATGTTGTAAATTCCATGCAACGTACATGTATGTTGCATGGAATTTACAACATATACTGCATGTGAGCCTTTTGAAAGCGAGGCTTCTCAGGAGCAGGGAAGGAGCTGCTATGGGTGTTGGCCCCCCGTCTCCTCCAGTGTGGAAGTGGAGTTCAACTTGTTCCTTTCAGCCAGAACTTCACAGCTGCAGCTCCCCTCCGAGACGCACAAACACCCACGCGGACAAAGATGCAAACACACCGAACGTCAAAATATACAAAATAAAGCTTTTTCCTGTACACCTCCCACAGGAAAGAGGGAGAATGTGTGTTTGATTGCATGTGTATTAAGTTTTAAGAAGTGTTTTTTTCAAAACTTTGAACCCTAACAAGTCATTCAGTGCCAGCTGAATTAAGGTTTGATTTTCAGGAAAACTGCGACTAGGCAACAACAACAACAACAACAACAACATCAAATAGTTTACACTTACTGGAGGAAACGGCAGATAGGATAATATTGTGGAATATTAATATCCAGCCTGCGATGTCTGTGATAAACATCAGCACAGTTCCATAAATGCTTTATTATTACAGCTGAACTACTTCCTGTATCAGTGGGATTATCAGACAGGCCTTCCTGTATGCCTTTGAATCACCCTTGACACACACACACAGTCTTGTCTCACTATCTTTATGGGGACCAGTCATTGATATAATGCATTCCCTAGCCCCTTACCCTAACCTTAACCATCAAACCTAAATGCCTAACCTTAACCCTTACCCTAACCCTAACCATAACCTAATTCTAACCCTGATCCTAAAACCAGGTCTTATTCCTCAAACAGCCCTTTAATGTTATGGGGACCAGCATTTTGTCCCCACAAAGCTGTCAGGACCCCATAAGTATACTGTATTCCCAGTTTTTGGTCCCCACAAATGTAGTAAAACCTGGTACACACACACAAGAAAGAGTGTGTTTATGTGTTATAAAGGCCAAATAACATGGTGTGTTGACACAGCAACTCCAGTTAAGTGAACTACTTTTATGGGGATTTTATATGACATAGCCTATAAAAGGACAAGCACGAGGTCTTTGTCTCGGTGGAGGAATTTACAATAAAACAACAAAACAACACACCACCCTAACCGCCCCATGAGGCTGTGATACTCATTACACAACAGAAAACCCAACGGGAAAGAGTTTGTTGGATGAAAAATAAAGAGCCATCTTTGTTATACTTTACCACTAGTGGTAAGTTTGGGCCATGTTTTTTCTGGAAAATTTAAAGTTTTTTATCGTCTGTACACAGACAGTGGTTCCAAATCCCCAGACCATGGACCATTATGGACCATTATGGACCATTATGGACCATTGTGGACCGTAATTGCAAAACTTTGCACAGTTGGTTCTGTAATAACCTTCAAGTCATCATTGCCGTCTGCCAACCCACGACAACAAGATACTAAGAACTCGGGTTGTAATATACAAATATTTGACTTTTGTTAGTACAGTAAGGAGGTAATTTAGTGGCAGTATCCCCATTAGATACTGTAGAAGAAAATTAATTACCAACAGTCAACATTATTAACATTGTTAGTCTCATCGGTGACACTTTACTTGAGGAGTGACACGACACAGTCATGGACACATGAACCAAAACCCTAACCATGACTAAAAGAAGCATTATGTCATAAATGTTTAAGATTTGTTTATAATGTTTATTAAATATATTATTATTACCTTCAAGTAAAGTGTAACGGTCTCATCTTATCTTAAAGTTCCCATATTATAAAAAAAAAAAATCACTTTTTCTGGGATTTGGGGGGTTATTTTGTGTCTCTGGTGCTTCCACACGCATACACACTTGGAAAAAAAACTATCCATGGTGTTCTGAGTGAGATCCGGTTTCTGAATGTCCTCTGATCCGGTTTCTGAGTGTCCTCTGATCCGGTTTCTGAGTGTCCTCTGATCCGGTTTCTGAGTGTCCTCTGATCTGGTTTCTGAATGTCCTCTGATCCGGTTTCTGAATGTCCTCTGATCCGGTTTCTGAATGTCCTCTGATCCGGTTTCTGAGTGTCCTCTGATCCGGTTTCTGAATGTCCTCTGATCCGGTTTCTGAATGTCCTCTGATCCGGTTTCTGAATGTCCTCTGATCCGGTTTCTGAATGTCCTCTGATCCGGTTTCTGAATGTCCACTGATCCGGTTTCTGAGTGTCCTCTGTCTTCAGTCTCCGGGTAAGCTGTTCAACATCTGCACGGCTTTCTACGTCACTAGAGACGAGGTGGCTAACTGTAGCATGCTAGCTCGTTCTCAATGGAAAACACTGCTCCAACAGCCACTAGTGGACCAGAATCTCCAAAAGAACTACTTCCTGTCCCTGTTCTACTTCCTGTCCCTGTTGTGTCCCTGGTCTAGAATAAGTCTCCCAGCTGATCCTGCCTTGGACTGACCAAAGCTGGAGAAAGAGTTATCTAGCTGATGGATCTTACCGAGCTACTGAGCATGTGCAGCTCCCAACAAAGATAGGACAGAAGGGAGATGTCTCACTCTGGAGCTAAAACTAGTGAGATGTCTCACTCTGGAGATAAAACTAGTGAGATGTCTCACTCTGGAGATAAAACTAGTGAGATGTCTCACTCTGGAGATAAAACTAGTGAGATGTCTCACTCTGGAGATAAAACTAGTGAGATGTCTCACTCTGGCGATAAAACCAGTGAGATGTCTCACTCTGGAGATAAAACCAGTGAGATGTCTCACTCTGGAGATAAAACAGAGACCTAAACACACAGGGTGAAAACAGGAGCTGCAGCAATGTGCAGTTCAACAAAAATATGGTGTTTTTTGAAAATAAAACCATCTAAATGTAATCTGGTACAACCTCAAAATACAACTAGCCTATGAACCTGAAAATGAGCAGAATATAAACGCTTTAATATTCTCTTTCCAGATCAAGTTCCTGCTGTTCTTTATGACATTCAGACTGAAGCTAGAGAAAGAGAGAACTTTTTCTTTTCAAGTTTATTTTTGAACTGTAAAATGTCCTTCTCACCTCGTATCTGGGTCAGACAAAAAAATCTGCTTCACACAGAGATCTGACAAATTAAAATAAATACATTCAAAATGAAAACTCTGAAATAACTTCTTTTTTTTTTAATCATCTGCCTCAAAAATTCCAGTATCAGCATGGCAACTGAAGGCAGACTGCCTTTTAAAGAACGAGGGCTCGTTATTTGAAAAGCAAGGTTTAAGAAGCGATGTGAAAAGGAAAAGAGAGTAAAGGTGATTATTCCTCCCTCACCTGTTCCCTGTGAAGTTTGTTGGACCACCTCCGTCTCCGCTCCTACACAAAACACACAAGTTACATCTGTTATTCAGCAGTATGTCCTCCTTTTAAAATCATGCAAATACAGAAATCTATTCAACTTCATTATACATTTATATTTTTGGTCGGAAAGCACAGGGGGGGGGGAGACACTTTGTTTCTCTCATTGTGACTCTAGAGGAGCGTTATTATCACCATATCTGTGTGAAAACCTTGAAAATGCTTAAAGCAGATAAAATAATCAAAAAGCTGGCAGATGAAACTTGCTGAGGAAGTCCAACTACAACCATTGGATCTGAGACAAGTCTTAGGTACATTTATTTGGCTTTGGTGGTGCCAGAAACGGCATTTAAACCTTCTAATGGCCGGGAAAACCTTGACATCTCCTCCAGGTCATATGAGAGTACCCGAGGTTCGTTTCCCGCACACATCCCAGCCTGACTGAACTTTCTTTTATCCCGACACTGATGAATTTCCACGAAAAGTATGGCGCGACCGATCAATCGCCTCATCTCCTGAGTCCAATCAGACAGATGCTGACTTGTCTCCAGATTAGCTGCGACGTGACAAACGATATCTCACTGAATTACGGCGCCCGGATGGCTCAGTTGGTAGAGCGGGCGCCCACTCCGACCTGCGGCCATTTGCGGCATGTCACCCCCCCCCCCCCCCTTTTTCATTTCTTCAGCTGTCCTGTCGACAAAGGAGGGATTGTAACACCTTCACTCTGGAGGCATCATATAGTGAAGGGAGAAGCCCAGAGAGAGTCCATGAAAGCATTTTAATGGACTGAAATACTTTGGTATGTGGCAAGTGAAATCATATGAAGTAACATTTATCCACGAACAACTAGGATATTTCAAGAAAAGTATTTGTTAAATAATGAAGTAGAATAGAAAGGCTTTATTGTCATTATACACATGTGCAACACCTGTGCAACTAGACTGAAGCAACAACTTTCCAACAAGCTACAAGATACGCAAGAGGAATATAAAATATAAGTAGTGCAAAAGAAAAAGGGGGGGTGCAAAGTTTCTGAGACGACTATACAGTATATACATATATAAAATATAAAGTAGTAAGAAAGATATTATAATATTAAATATATAAATATAAAATATTGTTTGCATACGCAGTGTGAAAATAATATTACTGTTGCTAAGTTATCGGTGTCTCAAAAGTATTAAATATTGCACAGCTATGAATTTGGGTTGAATGGGGTAACGAGGTATACTGCCCTCTCCCCCCCCCCCCGGCTCTGATCTGGTTGACCTGGTGCCCTCAGGAAGGCGCTACAGGTGCATCAGAGCATGGACCAACAGACTCAAGAACAGGTTCTTCCTGAAGGCCATAACCACCTTGAACTCACATATGCACTGATTCCACTCCACTCCACAGCTGGCGTTAGCCGCTGCACCGCGTCATAGCTCATTACCATAAAGTTGACAAATTTCAACTTTCTGATGGACGCTCAAAACGGCCAAAACGGCCAAAACGGCCAAAACGGCACGCCCACAGATTTGCCGCTTCTTGCAGCTGAGAGAAGCTTCCATTGAAAATGAATGACTTCCGGTAACTTTAGACGCTCAGGTCGGTGGCGGTGTGAACGTCAGATTACGACATTCAAACACGTCACATCTACGTCTCCAAGCTCAGCATCACCGGGACAGAGCTCCTAATAGACCTCACTGGTCTCCATCAAAGTCTATGTGTCCATTTCTTATCCCGTCTACATGCCAGATTAGCCTGCACCCTACCTACAGAAACACAAATGACGGCTTCTTTAAAAGAGCAACAAGATCCTGTTGTCGGTGTTGAGTGACTCGTTAAGGATGCTCTGGAAAGCCCTGGCGGCTGGAAATCCAATAAAATAAAGGAGTTAACGCCTGCATTCTTGGAATTCCTCTCCTCAGTAATATCGATGCCTGTATCAAATGACTGCTGTGAAGTGCGAGAGCGTAAAGAAATGGGAGGGAAGTAGACATATGTTAACTGAAGGACCGCCAGAGAGAAAACTCGGCACACACCCTGGAAGAAAAAAGACAACAGGAGGAGGATGATGGGGAAAAGATTTAGCTTCAACAAGTGCAAACTGAAAGCAGCATACTGTAAACACACAGACAGATGGAGGACCAGCGGTGTGTGATAGATACAGATAGACACAGACAGACAGACAGACGCGCACACACACACAGACAGACAGACAGAGACAGACACAGAAACAGACAGACAGTAAGACAGAGACACAGACAAACACCTAAATAGACAGACACACATACATGCAGACACAGACAGAGGCACACAGACAAACACACATACGCAGACAGACAGATATACAGAGACACACAGACAGACAGACAAAGACCGAGAGACACAGACAGACAGACAGAGACCGAGAGACACAGACAGACAGACAGAGACCGAGAGACACAGACCCACAGACAGAGATCGAGAGACACACACAGACAGAGACCGAGAGACACAGACAGACAGACAGAGACCGAGAGACACAGACACACAGACAGAGATCGAGAGACACACACAGACAGAGACCGAGAGACACACACACACAGACAGAGACCGAGAGACACAGACAGACAGACAAAGACCGAGAGACACAGACAGACAGACAGAGACCGAGAGACACAGACAGACAGACAGAGACCGAGAGACACAGACAGACAGACAAAGACCGAGACACACAGACACACAGACAGAGATCGAGAGACACACACAGACAGAGACCGAGAGACACAGACAGACAGACAGAGACCGAGAGACACAGACAGACAGACAGAGACCGAGAGACACAGACAGACAGACAAAGACCGAGAGACACAGACAGACAGACAGAGACCGAGAGACACAGACAGACAGACAAAGACCGAGACACACAGACACACAGACAGAGATCGAGAGACACACACAGACAGAGACCGAGAGACACAGACAGACAGACAGAGACCGAGAGACACAGACAGACAGACAGACACCGAGAGACACAGACCCACAGACAGAGACCAAGAGACACAGACAGACAGAGACCGAGAGACACACACAGAGACACAGACCCACAGACAGAGACCAAGAGACACACACAGAGACAGAGACCGAGAGACACACACACACACACAGAGACCGAGAGCACACACACACACACACAGAGACAGAGACCGAGAGACACACACACACAGAGACCGAGAGACACACACACACAGACCGAGACCGAGAGAAAGAGACAGACACACACACACACACACACACACACACACACACACACACACACACACACACACAGAGTTCAGTTTTCCTGCTCCTTATCTAAGGAATGCCAGCTATGGGAGCAGGGCGGCACAGCTGTGCAGCTTTCAGCTTCCCCCTCGCCTTTAATGCCTCGGTGAGCAGCAGGGAGGGGGCGAGCGGCTGCCTGGTTGAGGTTAACTAATGATGAAACATCACAAAACAACACTGAATGCTCAGCTGATGTTTGAACACGGATCCCACCGCTGCATAGCAAGCAGTCGCCACTGAACTGGTTGGACTGTCGACAGATTGATGCCTGCGTCAGCGTGTGGTGCAACACTGTACACACTCCGTATTTACTGTACACATGCACATTACTTCAGTCCTGTAATGTATTGTAATGCAACATTGCCAAGCCACAAATGTCACTTTTCTTCCACTGAGGTTTGTAAGAATCAAGATTAAGACAACTGTCTTTTTACTCAATGAACAGCGTGGACTCTTTCAGCACACATTAGGATGCCTTCCTTTCTCACTGAGCGGTCACTGCTCTTTGCTTCTGAATTTTTAAGTGGAAAAATCAAGACAAGCTGTCAATTTTTTAATCAAAAAGAAAACACAGCACATCATGTACTTATTTCGCATCTAGAACGATAATGTCATTTCCTTTTAAGCCAATTATGTTGTGTTTTAGAATGTGTCCCAATCAATCTTACACTCTCTTCCTCTGGTTCACGCTCTTCTGTTTTTCCTCTCTGTATCTCGCCTTCACAGCCTCAGTGTTACTGCTCAGACGGTGTGGTTAATCCACTGTGGCATGGTAAAGGCTTCACACACATACACACACACACACACACACACACACACACACACACACACACGTCTGTAGTGGAAGCCTTGCAGACATGGGATTTCCTTTCACATCCAATTGAGACCAAAGAAACTTGGTGAGAATAGCATGGAAGAGATAAAACACACACACACACACACACACACACACACACACACACCTCTTTGTAGACAGAAATGTGTTGGGATGTAATTACAATGTGGAGTCTGAACAGCATCCGATTAAGATCCAGAGGTTTTATGGCAGACCTTTGAAGAGCTCTGAGAGCAGCAGCTCATCCTGGTTCAGCAAAACCAAACGCACGCACACAGAGACACACACACACACACACACACACACACACTCAACCTTTCTCTCTCACTTGTCAGTTGTTGTCCGAGACTGCTTGGCAACCTGCAGCGGCTCTATAATCTCCAAAAGACACTGCAACGAAGCCGGTATATGTGGCAGCAATAGTCTTTTGTTAACTGTAGCTAGTGGGGTTTTTATTATTACGATCTTTCAGATAGTTGAGGGTGCAGAGAGCACGGGGAAATATCCAAGAGGACGACAAATATCATGCAACAGATACCCGATATTATCAGGCCGAGGATATTGTGACCGTATGGACTTGGCCAGAGGCCGCAAGTCAAATCAGTAGCATCTCTGTCGCAATGCCGCGAGCAACACAAAGCTCCGAAATTACACCTGGAGCTGCACTAACCAATACATGAACAATACATCAACGGTGCAACGGGAAAGAAGTTGCCGACAGAGACCACAGAGAATTCCTATCAACGCTGAAGTCTTCCTCAACTCTACAGAAAGCTTTAGCGTCTTTCAGCTCGTTGTTTTGGTTTAAAGCGCCCATATTCTGCTCATTTTCAGGTTCTTAATTGTATTGTGAGGATGTACCAGAATAGGTTTACATGGTTTCATTTTCAAAAAACACCATATTGCTGCACCCTGTGTGTCTAGGTCTCTGTTTTAGCTCCAGAGTGAGACATCTCACTTCTATCCTATCTTTGTTGGGAGCTGCACATGCTCAGTAGCTCGGTAAGATCCCATCAGCTAGATAACTCTTCCTCCAGCTTTGGTCAGTCCAAGGCAGGATTAGCTGGGAGACTTCTTCTAGACCAGGGACACTTGTGGAATACCTGCACAACAGGGACAGGAAGTAGTTCTGTTGGAGATTATGGTCTCCAAAGGTGGGTGTTTTTTTGTAGCAGTGTTTTGCCATTGAGAAGGAGCTAGCATGCTAGCGCTAGCATGTTCTACAGTTAGCCACCTTGTCTCTAGTGACGTAGAAAGCCGTGCAGATGTTGAACGGCTCACCCGGAGACTGAAGACAGAGGACATTCAGAAACCGGATCAAAGGACATTCAGAAACTAGATCTCACTCAAAACACCATGGATAGTTTTTTTTCCAAGTGTGTATGCGTGTGGAAGCACCAGAGACACTAAATAACCCCCCAAATCCCAGAAAAAGTGATTTCTTTTCATAATATGGGCACTTTAAAAGGAAAACAACTTATTGGGACTTTATCCCCCAGAGGTAGAGAAGTCCATACACACCCTTCTCATCTCCGTGCGTGTTGTAACTCTGTCTGATGCACCCACCGCTAGCCTAGCTTAGCATAGATCCTGGAGGCTCCATCTGGCCTCCTGCTCCCAATAAGTGACAAAATAACGCCAACATGTTACTATTTCCATGTTGTGATTTGTAGTCACAGTGTGTAAGTATAACAAGGTCGCATTAGACACAGCCATCTTCTAACTGTATACATACTGGGAACTATATTCTCAGAGGGCGAAGCACTGCTACTTGGGTGGAGTGATTAGGGCAACACCTGAAGAAGAAGAAGTAGCAGTGCAGCTATTTACCTCTGACAAAATTAAATATTAGTAAAATCCACAGAGAGACGTAAAGGGTGACCAATAGCATCGATTCAGGGGCAATTATAGCCCTTTTTTATATTAACTTCATCCCTGCACCCTAAAAAATTGCTAAAATATATTTTTTTAAGTCTGTGTTAATGTATTGCGAGCTGAGGAGTTCTGCTCTGAGAATATCACAACATCGTGAAAATCAACCCAGAAGCTAACGCCTAGATAGTGTTTGTCAGCCATTAGTCAAAATGGCATGAATCTCAAATGTTCAAACATTATTGATGCAGCATTTTGGAAATATAGCACCTTTGTCTAGTAATTTAGTGTTTCCCCTCCCATGATGCTCCAACATCATGTAAAAAGAAAAAAGGCAGAGGCAGAAAAATATCTAGGAAAAAACAAATCTGCTGTCTATCTGTTTTATCCTTGCATGTGCATATGATTTAACACTGTAGTGTATTGTAACTTATCACATTTGTGCTTCTTTTGTGTGAAAAGGTATAACCAGTAAACACAGATGTGACAGCAAAGGGAAAATCATGAAGATAAAGACCATGAAATTCATGGCGAACAATTCATCTTCCATAATACACTATAGTGCTTTGACGCAGTGATCCTGATTTAGTATATGATGATACGAGGTTTCTGCGACCATATGAGTGTGTGTGTGCCTTCTTCCTGCATTTTGACCAGCTGCAGGCAAACAATAAAGGTCTTTGACACCCGAGGGAGATTACCGGTGCCGTGTTAGAGAACATAATGCACCCTCACAAGCTCACACGCTACTGGCTTATCGGGCCGAGGGTGCTCATGTTCACGTGAAGACAGAGAGGGGTGTATGGGGCGGGAAACAAATGTAATTACCCGAGTCGAGAACGCTCCACACGCTGCTATTGATTTTCAATGAGGCTGAAACAAGTTTGTGCTAAGAGAGGCCGACGGAAAAACCCAAATGTAGAGCAGGAATGACGCTTCTCTCACGGCTCCGGTTGTCCACCTGTGATACAGGGTTTCTGCAGGCTTCAACAAGGTAAATTTAAGACCTTTATGAATGAAATGCAAGACCTATATCATGACATTAATGTAATATGAATAGCAGAGTCACAAAAGAACTTGCAAAGTAAATTAATTCATTCAAATTAAATAAAAATGAGTGAAATTATATTATTGAAAGAAAGGACTACAACACCATGGAATGAGTATTAGAGGTAGTGTGATATGGGCGTGGGAACATTTAGACTTGTTTAATATTATTTAAGACCTAGAACACAATACTCCAGCGAATTTAAGACTTTTATTGTGGAATTTTACACTTTTTGAGACTTTTTGGGCCCTATCTTGCACTCGGCGCAGCGCAAAGGTCCCATCAATGCGCCCATGGGCGTACTGGTCTTTCAAGGAGGTGTGCTCAGGTGCACTCAGAGCATTTCATTGATACTTTAACAGTAAAATGTGCTGTTAAAATACACACAGGGACACGTAGCAGCACACAAACATGCAAAAGATTAAAAATAAAAATATTACAATGTGAACCTATGGTAAGATCTGCTCGCACGCTTCCACTTCACGCACAAGAAGATCAGTTTCTTCTCCTGAACATCTCACTTTCCTGCTCAGCAAATCCTCCATTATTATATCAATGTGCCAAGGTCCAAACGCGCCTCGCTTTTAAAAGGGAATAGGAGAGGACGCTCTGATTGGATTATTGCATGTTACGCCCAAAACACCCCTATGATTACCAAAAACATTAAGAACAACCCTTTTGAACCATGCGCCCGGCACACCGACCCTTTTTTCTGCCGTTAAACCAGCAAAAGTGGATTTGGACACGCCCTAAACGCACCTGCACCAGGTGCTTAAAGCCGTGCACTTAGATTGTTAAAAGAGGGCCCTTTAAGACCCCGTCTCAAGACTTATGGATTACAATCGTTAAGGTGTGAGATTGTTAATACTAGCCTGGTTCTCTTTGGGGAAATCTTCACCGAACGGATTCCAGTCATGTATTTTAATCCGAATTTAAGGGCAAACATATGTTTTTATTTGTAGTTTTAGTAGCAATAAGCACAGTGGAAACACCAAGCACTTAGAAAATGGGTTGTTTTTTCAGCATGTGCCCTGTTCGCCTTGTAATTTTGAGTTTAATTGCCTTTGTAGAGGTTTTATTTCAACTTCTGTTCTTGTTTTTATTACTTTTCTCTATTTATTTGTACTCCTTTTAGTTGTTGAGCTGCTGCAACACCTGCACTTCCACTCTGGGGATCAATAAAGACCTCTTATTTTAATCTAAACTAAAACACCAATCCCTCCCTTTCAGCACATGCTGTCGCTGTTTGCACCGTCAGAATAAAGCCAGAACCCACGAGATACACAACATGAATCAGTGTGTTTGACTGTTAATCAGATACATTACTGACACATGTTTTTCAGACTCCATACAGGACGTGAGTGACTAATAAACACAGAGGCTGGTCTGCTGACCATCTGCAATGAGTCACTAGAAACTATGTGTCCCGTTAGGAGAAACAAAAATGCAAAAGTGCAGAATTTGGTTGTTGTGTGTTAGGAATCATCACCACCATCATTACCATCATTGGCATATTCTAAAGAAGTATAAACTGCTCAGTTGGGAAAACCTCATAAAATACAGAAATGTCTGCTTAGTTTATAAGATCATGCACAGTTTAGCTCCTCCTCCTCTGTCTGGCCTTATCCACTTTAACTCAAATGCAAACAGAGTTACCAGAGGTGCAGCAAGGAGGGACTGCACAATCCCACTCGAAACATCTGCATTCAGCCAGGCCGTCTTCTCATTTACAGCATCGCATCAATGGAACTCGGTACCACCTTTAATTAGAGAGTCCCCGTCCTATTACTCATTTAAGAGTAATGTTAAGAAATGGCTGATTGAAAATCAACACTGTCAACACTGACGCTGGTCCCATCCACCAACAATAACTGTATCATCTATTTTAGATTTTATTTGCTTGTCTTGTTTATTCGATTGTTGTGACTTAACATTGTAATTTTTAACCTTTTGTCTATTGTATAAATATCTTCATTGTATTATATCTCTTTATTATTTTAGGATGCCTAATAACATCTGGCTAGGGGACTGCCGATGAAAACTAGCCTATGGCTAACTCGGGTACGCTTACACTTGCTTCGAATGTTGATCAGTGTACATTGTCCCCTTTTTCAAATAAACAAATAAATTTAATTAAATGAAAGGAAGATTCTTCTTTTTTGTTGCAATAATGGTTTCAAAACTCAGCGACAAAGAATAAACACTTGCTGTATAATATTGTGTGAGTATGTAAAGGAACCACGTACTGTAGTCTTTATTCTCTAACTTTGAATAATGATATTCCCCTAATTAAACAACCTCTGTCCCGCAGCTTCAGAGAGGACACAGCTCTGTTAAGGGTGTGCAAAAAAAAAATAAAAAATAAAAATAAAAAAATAATCGATTCACACAATTCCAAGAATGGATTAACATTTTTTTTTTTTTTTTTTTACTTTTTTCCTGTTTTGTTGCGTTTAAACTATCACGTGGGAACAGTAACTACATGTACGTACATTTGAATCAAATCGTGAGCCTAAAGATCGTTATCGAATCGTGACATTGTCTGAATCGTGCAGCCTCTACCGTGTGAGGAAATCCAGGTTTTAAACCCTTAAAATCCCCTTTAACAAAAAGCAATGCCTAGCACAGTGCACTCTTAGCTTTGTCTTGTAAGGATCCCGCAGAAAGACAGTTTATAAAAAAAGAAAGACTGCTCTAAATACCACAACATTGATCAACAGTCCTCTGTGGCCACAAGGAGTAATTTTCCACTCAGAGGAGATTCACCTAGGGGTGATCTTGGAAGGAAGTCAAGAAAAGTCAGCTGAGAGAGAGAGAGAAAGAGTGAGAGAGAGGGAATTTAATCTTTCAACCCTGGAAAACAAAACTGGGAAAACCCAAGCCTGCTCTAAATCACCCAGATTAGACAGATGAATGCTATTCCTTTGGGTAGATTTGCCCTTTGACGCTCCCTCAGAAGTTGGACTTTAATAATAGTGTTGTGTTCTTGAAGGTTTACGTGGGTTTTCACAAAGTTTTCTGAGGTCAATAAACACAGTTTGATACAGTAACAAGACAAATCAGGGACAGGGACACACAGAGACCTGCACTGTTAACCTTGGTGACCAGTCTAGACCTGATTCACCCACATTTTGTTGTATTCTTGCAATGATAAAGACTGTGACACACATGCATCCCTGGAGGATTGGCGTATTTTTAAGAGCTGAGTATCGGATACAGTATAAACTATTGAGGAAGTATTTCCCTTTGACATTGATGCAGTATGAAACGAGATCGCTGCAGTCGGCAGCAGAGAAACAAGCTACAATGGAAGTTAATGGGATAATTGTCCAGCTTGTATTTACGTTCATAAAGTGCTCGTTTTGCTGCTGACAGACTCAGATTAATATTCTAAGTGTCTGATAACATTATGGAAAGGATTTCTAAGGAGGTCGACCTTTCTGTTAAAGATTAAGATCATTTTTTAAAACATAAAAGTCCACCAGACTCCATGTAAATAATCAGTGATTTTAGCGTGTATAGAGCAGCATATCTCCACCAGACTCCATGTAAATAATCAGTGATTTTAGCGTGTATAGAGCAGCATATCTCCACCAGACTCCATGTAAATAATCAGTGATTTTAGCGTGTATAGAGCAGCATATCTCCACCAGACTCCATGTAAATAATCAGTGATTTTAGCGTGTATAGAGCAGCATATCTCCACCAGACTCCATGTAAATAATCAGTGATTTTAGCATGGTAAAATACGGCTTTCTAAAACATCTCTGAGCTCTGAGCAGCGTTGCTCGATCGGCTCCGTTTGATCAGAGTTTTCTTTCTTTCATTCCAGTATCGGGTCTGTCAGTCACAGTGAAAACCGGGGACATTTCCGGGTACAGATCCAGCCGGGGACAGGTCACCAAAATCGGGGACTGTCCCCGAAAACCGGGGACGTCTGGTCACCCTAGTTTAATGCTCCTACGTCGTGGAGCGGTGACCCTTTCGGAGTCATGCGTTGGAGTTGCTTTGCACCGCGCTGCATTTCACCGTCATGACGCTAGGGGGTGCCGCCTGCGTCTGTGTCGCTCACCACCGAAAAACCCCATAGACCGTCGTGCTAAAATATTAATCTTACTTGTTTGGACTTTTCTTGCTTATAGATTTTGTAAAAAAGTATTGAGAAATGAACACCGTAAAACCCATTGAAAAGTAAGTTATCGGGAGTGAGAAACACAAGGCAGTGTGAGTTCTAAGCCTTGGGGTCTGAGCTAACGTTACGTATCGAGTAACGTCAGTACAACATCACGGAGCTAACATTACCGAGTAACATTAGCACAGGGGGGCGTGACAGGCTGGAAATCGGAAGGACAGGAAATAGTTTTAACATGACTTTAAACAGCTGTCACAGTTAGCTTAGCTGGGAGCTTCATGGAGACAGCTAGCTAAGGTTAATGTTAGCTGCTCTTCAGCTGTCAGAGTTAGCTTAGCTGGGAGCTTCATGGAGACAGCTAGCTAAGGTTAATGTTAGCTGCTCTTCAGCTGTCAGAGTTAGCTTAACTCAGAGCTTCATGGAGACAGCTAAGGTTAATGTTAGCTGCTCTACAGCTGTCAGAGTTAGCTTAGCTCAGAGGTTCATGGAGACAGCTAAGGTTAATGTTAGCTGCTCTACAGCTGTCAGAGTTAGCTTAGCTGGGAGCTTCATGGAGACAGCTAGCTAAGGTTAATGTTAGCTGCTCTTCAGCTGTCAGAGTTAGCTTAGCTGGGAGCTTCATGGAGACAGCTAGCTAAGGTTAATGTTAGCTGCTCTTCAGCTGTCAGAGTTAGCTTAGCTGGGAGCTTCATGGAGACAGCTAGCTAAGGTTAATGTTAGCTGCTCTTCAGCTGTCAGAGTTAGCTTAGCTGGGAGCTTCATGGAGACAGCTAGCTAAGGTTAATGTTAGCTGCTCTTCAGCTGTCAGAGTTAGCTTAGCTCAGAGCTTCATGGAGACAGCTAAGGTTAATGTTAGCTGCTCTACAGCTGTCAGAGTTAGCTTAGCTCAGAGGTTCATGGAGACAGCTAAGGTTAATGTTAGCTGCTCTACAGCTGTCAGAGTTAGCTTAGCTCAGAGGTTCATGGAGACAGCTAAGGTTAATGTTAGCTGCTCTACAGCTGTCAGAGTTAGCTTAGCTGGGAGCTTCATGGAGACAGCTAGCTAAAGTTGATGTTAGCTGCTTTACAGCTGTCAGAGTTAGCTTAGCTGGGAGCTTCATGGAGACAGCTAGCTAAGGTTAATGTTAGCTGCTCTACAGCTGTCAGAGTTAGCTTAGCTGGGAGCTTCATGGAGACAGCTAGCTAAGGTTGATGTTAGCTGCTCTACAGCTGTCAGAGTTAGCTTAGCTGGGAGCTTCATGGAGACAGCTAGCTAAAGTTGATGTTAGCTGCTCTACAGCTGTCAGAGTTAGCTTAGCTGGGAGCTTCATGGAGACAGCTAGCTAAGGTTAATGGTAGCTGCTCTACAGCTGTCAGAGTTAACTTAGCTCAGAGTTTTATGGAGACAGCTAAGGTTAATGTTAGCTGCTCTACAGCTGTCAGAGTTAGCTTAGCTGGGAGCTTCATGGAGACAGCTAGCTAAGGTTAATGGTAGCTGCTCTACAGCTGTCAGAGTTAACTTAGCTCAGAGTTTTATGGAGACAGCTAAGGTTAATGTTAGCTGCTCTACAGCTGTCAGAGTTAGCTTAGCTGGGAGCTTCATGGAGACAGCTAGCTAAGGTTGATGTTAGCTGCTCTACAGCTGTCAGAGTTAGCTTAGCTGGGAGCTTCATGGAGACAGCTAGCTAAAGTTGATGTTAGCTGCTCTACAGCTGTCAGAGTTAGCTTAGCTGGGAGCTTCATGGAGACAGCTAGCTAAGGTTAATGTTAGCTGCTCTACAGCTGTCAGAGTTAGCTTAGCTGGGAGCTTCATGGAGACAGCTAGCTAAGGTTGATGTTAGCTGCTCTACAGCTGTCAGAGTTAGCTTAGCTGGGAGCTTCATGGAGACAGCTAGCTAAAGTTGATGTTAGCTGCTCTACAGCTGTCAGAGTTAGCTTAGCTGGGAGCTTCATGGAGACAGCTAGCTAAGGTTAATGGTAGCTGCTCTACAGCTGTCAGAGTTAACTTAGCTCAGAGTTTTATGGAGACAGCTAAGGTTAATGTTAGCTGCTCTACAGCTGTCAGAGTTAGCTTAGCTGGGAGCTTCATGGAGACAGCTAGCTAAAGTTGATGTTAGCTGCTCTACAGCTGTCAGGGTTAGCTTAGCTGGGAGCTTCATGGAGACAGCTAGCTAAGGTTAATGTTAGCTGCTCTACAGCTGTCAGAGTTAGCTTAGCTGGGAGCTTCATGGAGACAGCTAGCTAAAGTTGATGTTAGCTGCTCTACAGCTGTCAGGGTTAGCTTAGCTCGGAGCTTCATGGAGACAGCTAGCTAAGGTTAATGTTAGCTGCTCTACAGCTGTCAGAGTTAGCTTCTACTTCATATATTACCTTATAACAGCTTTATTCTCAGTAACGTGACAATCTGCAAGAAACAGGTTGCTTATAAATCAATAAAATAGTAGAGACAGCAACGGCTAACACTGTTGTTACTTAGCTAGTTTATGATAAATTGTTTTGGCGGTGCTTTCTAACATGATGTCATTGTGCTAACCAAGCAAAGTCCGCCTTTACAACAGAGCCGCTTCATTACTTGTTATATACACTAGCATGGAGCACAGGAACCAACCAGATCTCTTTGATTTCTGGGTAACGACTACATTCTTTTAAAAGTCTTGGTGCACTCATAAAAGAAAGAGACCAAAAGGCTCCCAAATCAATAAGAAGCCCAGTGTGATTAGTTTCCAGTGAGCGGATGACTGCTAACCCACTTCAGATCAATGGGGAACTCCTGGAAGAGCGTCTCTGCTTTGATGATGAAGAAAGCCAATCACCATGCCTCCTCTGCGTGTGGCAAAGAGTTGCATGCCAATGTTGACAACAAAGACTTTTTGTCTTTCATGCAATGACAAAAAAGTCCAGACATTAGAATTAACTCAAGTCATATCCCGAAGGAGGAAAAACATGGATTTCTACAAACAAAGATGATTCTCTTTCATACACGGAAGCAGAAATAAGGTGTCTTTAAAACTTGACCAGGGTTTCCCCAACAAAAATAGTTGAGCCCGGTGGCCCAAGTGTCTTTTTTCGGCCAGTCACAGACTGATGGCAGCATTAATGTAACGCCCAATAGTTTCAGTGAAAACAGAATCGTGGACAGAATCGCAAAATTGAGAATTAAAAAAAAACTAAAATTCCCATAGGGCCCTACATTACGTCTGTGCTAAAAGATAACTGGAGCCAGCCCACTGTAATTAGAGAGTAAAAAAACAAAAACTTAGGCTCGGCGGGGGGGGGGAATACAGTTAAAAAATGTGTTATGGTATAAAAAGAGGCGCTACTTACTTGATAAGCTGTGTATGTGTTACTACATTATCTGGGTCACACGACAGTGATAATAACAAAAGATGTATCCTGGGATTCATTCCAAACGTCAATGTGTTTAAAAAAGTAATAAATAAATAAATAAATACTCTTAAATTTGACTGAAAGAGACAATTATTCGCAATTACTTCTGGGACAATTAATTGTACTGCAAAAAAATGAAATTGTTACAGATCTACTTAATTTTAATGCTTGCCTTGTGTTTAATCTTCCATATAAGTTTGATTAACCTAGATGTTGGGTTACATCCGGAGATTGCCTCTCAAACCTTTAGACTGCTTTTTTCGTGATGTTGCCATCTTGAGTACAATGTTAGTAGAATTGTCCAACTTTCCACATCATCCTGCAGCCGCGACAGAGAGAAGTTGTGCAGAAAGAAGAAGGAAAGAGTCACAGAGGAAGGTTCCCACAGGGTTCGTTTGTCCTTTGCAGCGGTGCAGAGCCGTACGTCTGCTCTTAATTAACTGTTGCTACGTCATACCAGAGCCACGCAGTACTCCTCAGAGAGCAATGGGACTTTCCCGTGTACCACGTCTGTACAGGGGCAGGACTCTGGCAGAAGGAGTGGACATCCAGAGAACACACCAAACCCCCAGAAGAGGAAGAGGCAAGCTTGGGAAGCGAGCAGGAAATCTGCTGCTCCCGCCGCAACAACAACAACAACGAAGAAGCTAAAAACAGACACACTAAGTTAACTTGACATAGAAGAGATTCTCAGTAAACACATGGATGTTGATCCAACAGCTTAATCTTGCAACACACATGAGTTTTGGATTGCTATGGTTTATAATCTGTCAGTAGAAGCATGTTGAGACTATATAAAATGGTATCGGGGTTTGACTGACTTAACATTCTGATGATCATCAATCCAATGAATATCATCATCAAACATCAACATATTTTATTGGCACTTCTACAAAAAAACAAAAAAATATGAAAACGCCCAACCCTACTCCTGGGTGTCCTAGAAATCAGTGGTGGATACATGGATTATGTGATATAAAATATCAGATAATGGTGAAACATCAGTGCATCAGTGTTTCCCAAAGCTCAAGATGATGTCCTCAAATGTCTTGTTGTGTCCACAACTTAAAAGATGTTATAAAGACATAATTTGGTTTACTGATATACGAGTTGGTGAGGGTTGTCTTTAAAGCATGGGAAAAAAAACAACAAGAAGGTTTATTTGTGATATTTATGTTGCTATTCTGGTATCTGGCCCATTGCTGTCAATAATGGTGTCTTGAAAGTCTGTTTGGGATGGGCATATACAATTTTTATGCACGACACAACAATAAAAATAATTAATTCATTAATTTATGTTCAGTTTACCGTCACAGAGGACTGAAGAAACTAGAACATGCTCATGTTTAAGAAGCTGGAATCACTGGAATAAAAAATAAAAAATAAAGATGATTTAAACCGATTGTCAAAATGGGCGATTCATTTAACCCTTGTGTTGTCTTCCCGTCAACCATGAAACACTATTAGCGCTTTTTCTGGCATTTTTGTCACTTTTTCATTGTTGTGGGTGTTTTTTTTGAATTTTTTTCCAAAGTTATTTAATATTTCTAATGGTGACATTTTCAGCGCTTATTTCGAAGGCCATTTTTTGGGATAAAAAAAAACTGAAAACAGGTCAAATATGACCCGAGGACAACATGAGGGTTAATAGTTGACAACTAATCGAGTCATCTTTGCAGCTTTATGGGTGACACATTCCTGTTTTGGCAAAAGCCTTCATCAGAGAGAAGCACTAAAATACACAAGTCAAATTGATTTAATGTGAAAATGA
>CM057259.1:22434353-22444353 GCA_029931835.1 Etheostoma nigrum
TAAAAAACCTCATAAAGTGACATTGTTACGCCATGGGACCTTTAACTGAAATAAAAATGTTCATGTTCAAAGACTGCATAGAATATTGTCATATTCGGAATATTATTATAATAGTGTGCAGAGACTATTTACGTAGCCAATGACCATTTAAAGAATTGCACCGTTGTACAAGTTCAAATGTCACCCCACGGTGCCATGACTGGTGTAAAAAGACAGACAACATGACACTGACGTTTCTGTCAGTAGAATATCTTTTGCAAGTCCATCTCTCTGCTGTTTGTTTTTACATTTTAAGCTTCTTCTGTAGAAACGATTACCCGGCAGAGCAAAGAGTGAGTCTACATTGTTGAAGCTAATTGAAGCTCCTCTGCTCTGGTGTTATTCGCTCTTTTAAGACCTCCAACTCTGCAGTTTCAAAAGCAATTAGACCAGAAAAAGAGCACAGAGCCAGTACAGAGACAGATGCACCGCAGCAAAAGAACCGTGATAACCATTAAGCTTCCTATTCATCCATCTCGCTGCAGTTTAAACGCTGAATGCTGTGGAGCTTCGCGGCCATAAATCCATGAATCATCTGTGACTGGAGGTGTCCGATTCTGAATCTCATGCTTCCAGCTCTTTCCCCTATGCATCAAAGAGAAGAGGTCTGGATTCAACATCCCAAAACACCGATTCACCCGTTTACAAAGCTTGTCATCGTTTTGTGAAAAGAAGTCTTAACCCTCATGTTGTCCTCGGGTCAAATTTGACCCATTTTCATTTTTTTTCCCCATCACAAAAAAATGGCCCTTTGAAATAAGCTGAAAATGTCAAGATTAGAAATATCAAATAACTTTGGGGAAAAAACATCTGAAAAAGGCACATTGAAAAAGTGACAAAAATGCAATAATAGTGTTGACAAAAAAAATGGTTGATGGGAAGATAACACAAGGGTTAAGATTGTCAACTTTTTCAAAATCATCTCATGCGTATATACAGTGGGTACTGGTAAAGTATTCAGACACCCTTTAAACTTCCTATATCAAAGCTCTTTGGTTTCAGTTGGCAGGCATAAGTATATCCGAGGAGAAATGGACAATAATATGGAGATAGATATCAATGGAAGTGCTCTATTTCTCAGTAATGTAGCGAGCTCAGTCAGCCCCATCTTGGACAAGATACTACATTACACCATCTCAGAAATCGTATCACGGTAGCAATGCTTCTATATGCTGGAGGAATTGTGGGGATTAAAAAGCAAACAACTGACAATATCTACTGGGACTGCTCTGTCATTAAGGGTTATTCAGAATTCCCTATAAGATGTTTTCAAGTGTATAATACTATTTGATAGTAAGACATCCTTTTGATCTAATACAGCTCATGAGTAGTTGAAATAGCACAATACATGATGAATATATTGCTGGTGTCTGTAAAGAAGAGTCTTACCAAAAAATGGCTGTCACACGAGTGCCCCACCCTTAGCGCATGGATGGAAATTACAATGGACATCTACAAATTGGAGAATTTGCTTTGTGCTGGGAAAAATGGACCAAATATGCATCATCTCACAGACCGGACTTTACTTTTTGAAGGTTATACAGAACGTCTGGGAAATCTGCTCCCCACATGTACAGTGCCTTGCGAAGGTATTCGGCCCCCTTGAACTTTTCAACCTTTTGACACATTTCAGGCTTCAAACATAAAGATATAAAAATTTTATTTTTTGTGAAGAATCACCAACAAGTGGGACACAATTGTGAAGTGGAAAGAAATCTATTGGATATTTTAAACTTTTTTAGCAAATAAAAAACTGAAAAGTGGTGCGTGCTAAATTATTCGGCCCCTTTACTTTCAGTGCAGCAAACTCACTCCAGAAGTTCAGCGAGGATCTCTGAATGATCCAATGTTGTCCTAAATGACTGATGGTGATAAATAGAATCCACCTGTGTGTGATCAAGTCTCTGTATAAATGCACTTGCTCTGTGATAGTCTCAGGGTTCTGCTGAAAGAGCAGAGAGCATCATGAAGACCAAAGAACACACCAGGCAGGTCCGTAATACTGTTGTGGAGAAGTTTAAAGCCGGATTTGGATACAAAAAGATTTCCCAAGCTTTAAACATCCCAAGGAGCACTGTGCAAGCGATCATTTTGAAATGGAAGGAGTATCAGACCACTGCAAATCTACCAAGACCTGGCCGTCCCTCTAAACTTTCAGCTCAGACAAGGAGAAGACTGATCAGAGATGCAGCCAAGAGGCCCATGATCACTCTGGATGAACTGCAGAGAACTACAGCTGAGGTGGGAGAGTCTGTCCATAGGACAACAATCAGTCGTACACTGCACGAATCTGGCCTTTATGGAAGAGTGGCAAGAAGAAAGCCATTTCTCAAAGATATCCATAAAAAGTCTCGTCTAAAGTTTGCCACAAGCCACGTGGGAGACACACCAAACATGTGGAAGAAGGTGCTCTGGTCAGATGAAACCAAAATCAAACTTTTTGCCCACAATGCAAAACGATATGTTTGGCGTAAAAGCAACACAGCTCATCACCCTCAACACACCATCCCCACTGTCAAACATGGTGGTGGCAGCATCATGGTTTGGGCCTGCTTTTCTTCAGCAGGGACAGGGAAGATGGTTAAAATTGAGGGGAAGATGGATGCAGCCAAATACAGGACCATTCTGGATGAAAACCTGTTGGAGTCTGCAAAAGACCTGAAACTGAGACGGAGATTTATCTTCCAACAAGACAATGATCCCAAACATACAGCAAAATCCACAAAGGAATGGTTCACAAATAAACGTATCCAGGTGTTAGAATGGCCAAGTCAAAGTCCAGACCTGAATCCAATCGAGAATCTGTGGAAAGAGCTGAAAACTGCTGTTCACAAACGCTCTCCATCCAACCTCACTGAGCTCAAGCTGGTTTGCAAGGAAGAATGGGCAAGAATGTCAGTCTCTCGATGTGCAAAACTGATAGAGACATACCCCAAGCAACTTGCAGCTGTAATCGCAGCAAAAGGTGGCTCTACAAAGTATTAACGCAAGGGGGCCCAATCATTTTGCACGCACCACTTTTCAGTTTTTTATTTGCTAAAAAAGTTTAAAATATCCAATAGATTTCGTTCCACTTCACAATTGTGTCCCACTTGTTGGTGATTCTTCACAAAAAATAAAAATTTTATATCTTTATGTTTGAAGCCTGAAATGTGTCAAAAGGTTGAAAAGTTCAAGGGGGCCGAATACTTTCGCAAGGCACTGTACATAGTTTTTTTCTATAGTTTTCTTTCTTTCAGTGTTTAGAGGAGAGAGAGGGAAAAAAAGAAAAAATAACAAGAGTTAACATTTCTGATGTATAGATGCACAACAGACACATTTAGATGATGTGGGTATAGGCATACACTTATTTGTTATGTGTGCTTTTAGATATGAGGTTGCTTGATACAATATCTGATGTACATCTGATCGAAGTGTGATGTGTATAAAAAACAAAGGATTGTCAAGTTTTTCTTCTTGTGTGTTCTCCCGTCATGCCGACTTCTTCTTACTAACCCCCCCCCCACCCCCCTTCAACAAACAGCTGACATCTTGTTTTGGAGCCGGATGTGTGATAAGGACCGGCAGTGTGGTCTGCTTCAGAGCTCCCCACTGGTATCAATCAACGTCAAGACGCTTCAAACCCACTTAGGCGCCGGTTCTCATGGGTTCTAGAGATCACAGGCTCCGAGTCGTTCAAGAACACCATGTGCCGGATATATATATATATATACACACTACCGGTCAAAAGTTTGGGGTCCCTTCTACATTTCCATACCACTCCATTATAGACAGAATACCTGCTAATTTGGGTGGGGGGGCTGATCTTTAATGCAATATCTACATTGCCCATTATCAGCAACCATTCATCCAATGTTCCAAAGGCTCATTCTGTGTACTAATCTATCATTTAAAAATAAAAAACTAGAAAAACATTGGAGAACCATTTTACTATTATGTAAGCACATAATGTAATCTGATTACTGCCCTGGTTAAAAAAACAATGCAACTGATCTCAGCTGGCATTCTGTCTACAATGGAGTGCAATGGGAATTTCTATGTGACCCCAAACTTTTGACCGGTAGTGTGTATATATATATATATATATATATATATATATATATATATAAATAAAAGCTCCACTGCCTGTTTATATTTCCCAAAACATCCCCAACTAATGCTCCCTATGAAAGAAATCCATAGAAAAAACAGATAATGTCCTGGCTGAAAAATACCAGGACCTTCTCCGTTATCTTCACAGTAGTTTCTATTAATGGAACATTTTGGGATGGGTCTCGAGACCCGGTACGATTAAGGACCTGGATCCCAATTTCTGAAGTATCTATAATGATATCGTTAAAGACTCAGATCTCGAAAATAGTATTAATATCAATAAAAATGCACCATCCCCATCCCCGGGGGGGGCGATTCTAGGATCAGACCTTAAGGGGGGCGCTCAGCCCCGAATGGGACACGGGTACAGTGCCCCATTATTTTTTTCGTCAATGTGTTTTTATTCAAAAAGGACTTTAAGTTTCATATCTTAAGTTTGTATTTTTCTACATTTTATCTATCAGAACTTTAATATATTTTGATGTTCTGTTGTGACAATAAAACTATTTATTATCATATTATTTTAGTGAGAACTCATAAATAACTACAAATAATGTGAGGGAAATCTGTTTGTTTTTAAATATAAATCATATATATTCACATATATGTATCTAATAGTATATATATATATATATATATATATATCTAATAGTATATATATATATTTTTTTAATATATATCTTTTTTATTTTTATTTTTTTTTTTATAAAATCTGCCATTATAAATGCCGATACCGATAAATCGGGATATGCCCAATATCGGCCGATATATCGGTCGGGCTCTATTTGAGACGTAAATAGGGTTCATATAAGCTGCGTGAACTAATGTCTTCTGGGAGTGTTTTCCGGTGCAGGACAGTCTCCAAAATAGCATTATTCCAAGTTTAAGTCTCCTGGGAGTGTTCATCTTTCCTCTTAGCTTAGCACGTCCACTGCTGGATGCTGAATGGATGTCGGGGGGGGAAAATCACACTAACCGAGATGTCATACAACATTAGGAAACTGCCAAGCTGCAGGCTGCATCTCAACCCATCGTTCCCCTTTCACTAATATTTACTCAGTTTCACAACCTCAGGCTGACGACTGGGAGCTCACGCGTTCAGATACGACTCACACTCCCTGGCGTTTCACGCTATTTTGTGTGTTTCCACATCTTTATGCATCTGTCTTCCTCTAATCCAGCTCTGTGTAACCCTCCCACGATCTGTTGAACATCACATTTCCTCCCCGTTATGTCAGCAGCCTCCATTTTCTGTCTCCCTTCGATCCGTCTCTACATTTGCGTTCCCATGCTTGCAGACCATTGAATAAAAGCCATTTTCCTCAGATGTGTGTCTGCTCTTCTTACACACATCTGCGGGGGTGTTTGGACACGCTCAAATTAGTCCTACAGAATGCGAGGGGACGGACCCACACTGCAGACTGCAACCTAATCTCTTCTGAATCTCAGAGGCTTCTGGTTTATTCAGTGAGATATAAAATGCTGTGTGATGGCATTCAGCTGGACCGAGGCCAAGAGGAAGAAGTAAGACATGCTGCAAGAGGAGGAGAGAGAGAGAGAGAGAGAGAGATGGGAAGAGACCGACCACAATGAAATGAAAATATAGGCCGCAATTTAGCTTGGTTGATCCAGTATTTTGATCCTGTTTGAATTGAGCCATGAACTACACACATGATGTTTGGCAATTGAAAAAACTTGTTTTGCAAGCACGGTTCAAAATGAATGTTTTTGTCCACCAGCAAAACAGCTAATGAATGCCACTCAATGGATTACCATTGGTTTTTTGGATGGTGAATGTTTTTTTGTGGTGCTAAATCAATACTTTTAAAATGGTGCCTGAAGCAAAATACATAGAATTTCTTTATAAATGACCAGCCACGCTCGCCTCATGCATGAGGCGGTAATAATCTGCAGAAAATGGAGGACGGGGCACGGGGGCCAGGACGGGGCACGGGGGCCAGGACGGGGCAGGGGGGCCAGGACGGGGCACGGGGGCCAGGACGGGGCACGGGGGCCAGGACGGGGGCCAGGACGGGGCACGGGGGCCAGGACGGGGGCCAGGACGGGGCACGGGGGCCAGGACGGGTCAGGGGGGCCAGGACGGGGCATGGGGGCCAGGACGGGTCAGGGGGGCCAGGACGGGTCAGGGGGGCCAGGACGGGGCACGGGGGCCAGGACGGGGCACGGGGGCCAGGACGGGGCACGGGGGCCAGGACGGGGCATGGGGGCCAAGACGGGGCACGGGGGCCAGGACGGGGGACGGGGCACGGGGGCCAGGACGGGGCACGGGGGCCAGGACGGGGCACGGGGGCCAAGACGGGGCACGGGGGCCAGGACGGGGGACGGGGCACGGGGGCCAGGACGGGGCACGGGGGCCAAGACGGGGCACGGGGGCCAGGACGGGGCACGGGGGCCTGGACGGGGCACGGGGGCCAGGACGGGGGACGGGGGCACGGGGGCCAGGACGGGGCACGGGGGCCTGGACGGGGCACGGGGGCCAGGACGGGGCACGGGGGCCAGGACGGGGCACGGGGGCCAGGACGGGGCACGGGGGCCTGGACGGGGCACGGGGGCCAGGCCGAGGCGAGTCAGGTACTATTAACCCTCCTGTTGTCCTCGGGTCAATTTCACCCACTTTTAAAAAGGTTCCTGTATCAGAAATTTGGGTTTCTTTCAAAACACACTGTCACCAACAAAATAACATGGATAGTTCCATAAAACTATTTTACAAGTGAAATAATTAACAGTTAATTACTTTCATTAAATCTGGGTGTTATATTCAATATTATAGCATTTAAATTTTTTTTTTTTTTTTTATAAGAAAATGTTGAAAAAGCCCAGAAAAAAGTGACTCAAACATCAGGGAAAAGAGACAAAAGTGTCAAAAAAGACGACCAAAACCAAGAGCAAAACAGATTTTTACCCAGAAAACCAAAAGGTTGCATGGGTCGGCAGGAAGACAACGCAAGGGTTAATGGGAAAACGCCACAAGTGGTACAACGCCAACCGTACAACAAACCTACAAGACTTGTGTAACAAACATGTGTAATTCATGGCCCATTCAAACCGAATCAATAATAATTTGTGTCTCCCTCCATATTGTACATATGTGTGTGATATTGCTGCTGTAACACTGTAATTTCCCATTTTATTGGGATCAATCAACCAATCACTCAATCTCTCTCTCTATCTCTCAATCTATCTCTCAATCTCTCTCTCATCTCTCTCTATCTCTCAATCTCTCTCTATATCTCTCAATCTCTCTCAATATCTCTCTCTCAATCTATCTATATCTCTCTCTCAATCTATCTCTCAATCTATCTCTCTCAATCTCTCTCTATATCTCTCAATCTATCTCTCAATCTCTCTCTATATCTCTCTCTATATCTCTCAATCTCTCTCTATCTCTCTCAATCTATCTCTCAATCTCTCTCTATATCTCTCAATCTATCTCTCAATCTCTCTATATATCTCTCTCAATCTCTCTCTCAATCTATCCCTCAATCTCTCTCTATATCTCTCAATCTATCTCTCAATCTCTCTATATACTCTCTCAATCTCTCTCTCAATCTATCTCTATATCTCTCAATCTCTCTCAATATCTCTCTCTCAGTCTCTCTCTCAATATCTCTCTCTCAGTCTCTCTCTACTCTCTCAATCTATCTCTCTCTCTCTCAATATCTCTCTCATATCTCTCAATCTCTCTCAATATCTCTCTCAATCTCTCTCTCACTCTCTCAATCTATCTCTCTCAATCTATCTCCCTCTCTCTCTCAATATCTCTCTCAATATCTCTCTCTCAGTCTCTCTCTCTATCTCTCTCTCTCTCAATATCTCTCTCAATATCTCTCTCAATATCTCAATATCTCTCTCTCTCTCATCTCTCTCTCAATATCTCCCTCTCTCTCTCAATATCTCTCTCTCTCTCTCTCAATATCTCTCTCATATCTCTCTCTCTCTCATATCTCTCTCATATCTCTCTCAATATCTCTCTCTCTCTCAATATATCTCTCTCTCTCTCAATATCTCTCTCTCTCTCTCAATATCTCTCTCAATATCAATATCTCTCTCTCTCTCTCAATATCTCTCTCTCAATATCTCTCTCTCAATATCAATATCTCTCTCTATATCTCTCAATCTCTCTCTATATCTCCAAGCCAGGGTCTGGGTGGATTTTAGATTTTATAAAGCTATGAATGACATGGACGTGTTTAGGAGCCGGTGGTGTTATAAAGAAGCATTCTGCTCCGTTGTAGGAGGAGAGTTGGTGTTTAACGGTGTGTTTAGGTAGACATGTGGAGGAATGTTGTGTCTGCCTGGTTGTTGATGTGCAAAATTTCTTATGGAATACATGTGGTGTTGATTTGATAAAATAAAGTGTTTTTGAAAATCAAATTTCTCTATATCTCTCAATCTATCTCTATATCTCTCTCAATCTATCTCTCAATCTCTCAATCTATCTCTATATCTCTCTCAATCTATCTCTATATCTCTCTCAATCTATCTCTATATCTCTCTCAATCTCTCTCTATATCTCTCTCAATCTATCTCTCAATCTCTCTCTATATCTCTCTCAATCTATCTCTATATCTCTCTCAATCTATCTCTATATCTCTCTCAATCTATCTCTATATCTCTCTCAATCTCTCTCTATATCTCTCTCAATCTATCTCTCAATCTCTCTCTATATCTCTCAATCTCTCTCTATATCTCTCTCTCTATATCTCTCAATCTCTCTCTATATCTCTCAATCTCTCTCAATCCCTCTCTCTCTCTCTCTCTCTCTCTCTCTGAACAAGGTCCCATGGTGGTCCACTGGAAGGGGGACGGGACTTTGCCTATTAGTCAGTTCACCTAACCCGCATGTCTTCCAGACTTCAGGATTACATGCTGGAGGCTGATGGGAACTCCCAAAACAACTCATTTGCGACGTTAATAACGCGGCCTTGACTTTAATTGAAGATTCCAGTTCAGCTGAGGGGTCAGATTGGGAAATTAGCTACGGAGGAAATTACAGTTGTTGAGGCGCTGAAGCGAAGATTTTTTTCCCTTTTCTTTTTTAAATCACCTGGCAATGAATTTCAGGAGCAATTTAACAAGAGAAACAAGAGAAACAAAGCTGATCCATCGACCGGTTTGTTATTGAACGTTACTAATGATGGGTTTCAAAACGGCAACAACAACAACAACAACAACAACAACAACAGGGAAAATGGCCGCGTTTAGGGTTCGAATTTAATGCATTTTATATCTAAAGTATTCCATTTAGATCAAGTGTTGCATGTTCAGAAAGCTGCAGGAGTGGAGGGAAACGACACAGAGATACCAACAGGCTTATCTCACTCACACACACACACACACAGACACACACACAGACACACACACACACACACTGTCTTGTCTCACTATCTTTAAGGGGACCAGTCATTGACATAATGCATTCCCTAGCCCCTTACCCTAACCTTAACCATCAAACCTAAATGCCTAACCTTAACCCTTACCCTAACCTTAACCATCAAACCTAAATGCCTAACTTTAACCCTTACCCTAACCTTAACCATCAAACCTAAATGCCTAACCTTAACCCTTACCCTAACCTTAACCATCAAACCTAAATGCCTAACCTTAACCCTTACCCTAACCCTAACCATAACCTAATTCTAACCCTGATCCTAAAACCAAGTCTTATTCCTCAAACAGCCCTTTAAAGTTGTGGGGACCAGCATTTTGTCCCCACAAAGCTGTCAGGACCCCATAAGTATACTGCATTCCCAGTTTTTGGTCCCCACAAATGTAGTAAAACCTGGTACACACACACACACACAGTTTTTGTAATGCGAAGAGAGAAACTCGGGGCAGTTTTTGGACG
>CM057259.1:22446853-22451853 GCA_029931835.1 Etheostoma nigrum
AGAAAAAGTGAGACGGAGAGGGAGGCATTGCTAGGGAAGGGAGAACCAGAATGATGCAAAGCCTTCACTCACACACACACACACACACACACACACACACACACACACACACACACACACACGACTGATAATCACAGCTCATATTGGCCTTCTGATGCATCATAATCATAATCAACAGAAGGTGTCATCTACCTGTGATCTAATGAATATAATGCTCTGTGTTTGATTACGTATATTTACAGCATCTACTCGGTTTGTTGGAACATTTTGGTCGGCTGAAAAATTGTCTTGTTCAGCTTTCTGCCAACCAACCAAGCTAGCTAGCTAGCCGCCGCTAGCGTTCGCGTGTAACTTAAGAGAAAGTGTGCCAATCGGCAGATGAGTGGCGGCAGCACCCAAAGGCCCGAGTCTACCCGCTGCAGGTGAATCTCCACTGGGCGCCTCGTTTCAGACGGCCTGAAAAGCAGATATTTTCCCTCTTCATCGTCACATGTCGTCATATGCGTCAAACTCATGGCTTCAAAACGGCAGTCCACAAACCAATGGGTGACATCACTGCTTTATTTTTTACAGTCCATGGTTTGTACAAACTTTATTGGCATCATCGGTCACAAGCTGCTACCGAGGGCAATTTCTCAAAGTAGAAAGCCTGTCCAAATAGACCATGTACACCATGTAGGCTAAAGATAAGAAGAGGAAGGTGTAGATTAGAGCCAGACCGATAACGGATTTTTAAGGCCGATACCGATACGAATATTTGGTTATTTAAAAATTTGATATGGCGATATATCTGCCAATATACTGTATATTTTTTTTTAAATATAGAAACACGTTACGAAACAAACAAATTTCCCTAACATTCATTATTTGTAGTTATTTATGAGTTCTCACTAAAATAATATAATTTGTTCATAATAATTTGAACATCAAAATATATTAAAGTTCTGACAAATAAAATGTATAAAAATACAAACTTAAGATATGAAACTTTAAGTCCTTTGAACAAAAACACAAAAATCAGAGTGTTGCCAACAGGGACGTTGTAGAGCGTCTTCTGGTGGACAGACTATGCAACTCCATCACTAACAGGGACGTTGTAGAGCGTCCTCTGGTGGACAGACTATGCAACTCCATCACTAACAGGGACGTTGTAGAGCGTCCTCTGGTGGACAGACTATGCAACTCCATCACTAACAGGGACGTTGTAGAGCGTCCTCTGGTGGACAGACTATGCAACTCCATCACTAACAGGGACGTTGTAGAGCGTCCTCTGGTGGACAGACTATGCAACTCCATCACTAACAGGGACGTTGTAGAGCGTCCTCTGGTGGACGGACTATGCAACGCCAGCACTCATAACATGGTTGACAGTCCGTTTTTATTTTTTAAATATTCATTTATCAGAATTTTTTATTTGTCATTATAAAAGATTCTGATGAATGAATATTAAAAAAAAAAACACGATAGATCGGGAAATGCCTAACATCGGCCCGCCGATATATTGGTCGGCTCTAGTACAGATTTTTAACTTTAACACCACAAGAGAAGGAAAAGCAGCTGGAAAGAGTATTTTATCCTGGCTCATGTTCTGCTGCTGGCTTCCTATAACGTCCACAAGTTGCGATTGTTGTCCTATCTCGTGTAATTTCTCCCAAGCATCGGCAGCTACTCCACTCTTCGGATGACCACTCCAACCCACAATGAGGTGATGGTTTTAGGGCGGAAATCGGCACAACATCTTTCCTTTTTATTTTATTTTTCTGCAGAATCTGTTCCAGTGTGAAGACAATGACACTCAGTCAAGGGTGTCAAATGTAACACTGAACACTTTGAATGTTTTATTTTGTTTTAGCACAAAAATTACGGCATTTAAAGCTATTTCAGCTGCAGCATCAATCCAAGATATGACAGTGTCGGCCTTGAAATCTTCTAAAATCGATGAACAAATCCCACTTTTGAACTGTCAGGAGCCCCTCTCTTAACCCCCTCTGCTTCCTTTCTTATCTGTCTGTTTCACTTTCGTCATGCCTTCGCCCTGTCCTGAAAATGTCTGTCTCTCGACACACAGCTCTTCCCTCGCTGGCTGCTCTGATCTGTGTGCTGCGAAGCTTTGGCATTAACAGCAGTTGGGTGCACATCAAATATTTGATGGAAATGCATGAGGCGTTGAGAGATCTATCCGGTGTCTGGAAAGATAGATCAAACTAGGATGGGAAAGATATGAATGTTGAATGTTGTGGAAATAAATATTTTCTCCAAATTTAACCATTTTAATCCCTTGAAAATGTCCTAGAAAGATATGTTTTTCTATTAAATTTGAACTTTTGGAGGCTTTTCTGAATTCAGCATCTAACACTGTAAAGAAATAGTTCAACATTGGGTTTTACATTACTTTCTTCTAAAGCCCGACAGATAAAGGATTTTTAAGACCGAACAGATACAAATATTTGGTTATTTAAAAATCTGATAGAGATAGATAGAGACTATAGAGCGTCCTCTGGAGGACAGACTATGCAACGCCATCACTAACAGGGACGTTGTAGAGCGTCCTCTGGTGGACAGACTATGCAACGCCATCACTAACAGGGACATTGTAGAGCATCCTCTGGTGGACAGACTATGCAACGCCATCACTAACAGGGACGTTGTAGAGCGTCCTCTGGTGGACAGACTATGCAACGCCATCACTAACAGGGACGTTGTAGAGCGTCCTCTGGTGGACAGACTATGCAACACCATCACTAACAGGGACGTTGTAGAGCGTCCTCTGGTGGACAGACTATGCAACGCCATCACTAACAGGGACGTTGTAGAGCGTCCTCTGGTGGACAGACTATGCAACGCCATCACTAACAGGGACGTTGTAGAGCGTCCTCTGGTGGACAGACTATGCAACACCATCACTAACAGGGACGTTGTAGAGTGTCCTCTGGTGGACAGACTATGCAACCCCAACGCTCACAACATGGTTGACCGTCCGTTTTTATTTTATTTTTTAAAATATTAATTTCAGAATAATGGTTTCTATGGTAACTGCTTGAACCGGCATTTGTCATTTTGAAACTTTCTGACAAAGTAGAAAGGAGCCAACATTAGCAACCTGGCACTGAGTATAACTTGTATTGCAACAGCGCCGCTGTTTTCTGAATCAAATCAAAAGCTTTTTTATTAGTCTAAGATATAATGAAACTGGAGACCTGTTTCACTTCCTGTACAATGTAACATCCTCACAATAAAACAGATTGGAAGAAAAAATAAGAAAATGGTTCACGAAGCTTCACGAGGCTTCATTTGGCCTCCTCTACAGGCTGCTGGCGGTAGCTTTATATGACAGAAATGAAACCTGGTTCCAATGAAAGTGCCTATTTCCCCCAAATCAAAAGTTTCTCTAAAGATCAAATACTGGCACAACATATCACCAACATATCAAATCCAGTCCTCAAACCTAAATGTGTCCATCATTCATCTTTGCTGCGTTTCTATGACTACTACTGTGACTATAAAAAGGGAAGAAACACCTATTTTACACTTTTCCAAACATTTCCTCACAGGTTGGAAGTTGTTCGGTAAAATGTTGGAGCTCTGTGCAACTTTGTGCTGATACGAGACCGATTCACCCACAAGCATCAGTGATGTGTGTGTGTGTGTGTGTGTGTGTGTGTGTGTGTGTGTGTGTGTGTCCTTGAGAAATAACCCTGAAGTGAGTGTGTTTTTTGTTGGCATTGACACCCTCGTGTTTGGTAACATGCACGCGCACCCACTTTACATTCATGAGATGTAGCCTAAGTATGCCATGTCTGCCTCCTGTGGAGTCACACACACATGCCACCCCCCCTTCCATCTACATCGCTCCAGACGCGTCAATCACTCACACAAATTTCCATTTCAAACCCATAACATTCGCAGAACCTTGAACTCGCACCGTTTACACAGGCCTTACACCCCTGATGGGCTTTGAAAGTCTTTTCTCCTGATATTTTCACGCCAATCACCCTACAAACTCAGTGTTGTCGTTGGATTAATGAGAGATTCCAGCTGCTCCACACCTCGCTGTAACAGGAGGAGGAGAGGCGGGAGGGACAGGACCATTGTTCATTCATATCAATTCATTTTGGTGTGTGTGTGTAGAGTTTCTGACTGCTGGATAACAAAAGTTTTGGTTCAACTCCGCCTCTTTCAAAGTCTGTGTCTCAAGGACATCACAACAAGGAGCAGAGCTGCAAAAAAATTAAATCGATTCATCAAATAGTTGTCACCTAGTCTCGCATTGCCAGACCTTCCTCCACAGCGCTGCGGAGAAGGGTCTGGCTAGTCCACACAGCATTATGGCATGAGAGAAAAATATGAAAGTAAAAACGTGAGAGCGTGTGGATGCGATGTGAGCACTTGTAGAACATGATTTGAGAGCTTGTAAAAAAAAAAAATAAATCTGTACTTGTATTTTATTTAATTTTCCACTTCAGTCCCTTCCAGTACAACCACAACTCCGTGATTACAACCTCTCAGATGTGTCGCTGCAGCGTGCTCGCTCCATCACACAGCGGCGAGTCTGCACACATCGACTGTTGCAACACTTCTTGCGGTACATTTGGTGCAAAACTAATGTGTACCTGTGGACTTAGTCTGTGGAGCTCTGAGCCAACAGGACGGCCGGGGACAGCAGGGTTCCTATCACCAGATGAGGGACAACTCTGAGTAATTAAATATGACGACGTCGCCAAACTGTTGGCTTGTGCCGACACCGTTCAGCAGACACTATTACTGAAACACCTCTCCCTTCTCATTAGGTCAGAAACCCAATGCTGCAAAACTGCAAAAGTTCAGAAGTTCTCTCTGACAACCACACAAACATTTTTAGGCATTAACTAAATTATATAAAATATTTAATCCTTGTCTCCTATATAAGTGCATTGCATTTTTTTTTAATGACGTATTAAAACTGTTGCCGATATGGGGAAAATGTCAAATTGTGATTATTTTGACTGATGCTGCAATTGCGA
>CM057259.1:22454353-22476853 GCA_029931835.1 Etheostoma nigrum
AAAGGCACACACACACACACACACACACACACACACACACACACACGCACGTCATTAGGTCGAGTCTCAAGTCTTTGAGCTTGGGTCCAAGTCAAGTCTATGGTCTCTGTCCACTTGATCTGTCCCTGTAACACTGTATTATTAAATCTTATGAATTCAAACAGTACAGTATCAAAATCAGTTGTAGGATAACTTTACACATCCCTCTAGCCATCGGACCTGGTGAAATATTAACCTAAGTCTGTCACATCATATGGATATAAATATAAATATAAAGCTACACGTTGCTTGTTCCCAGCATTAGCACAGCACTTTGCGATGGTTAGCTTATTAGCTGTGATGATATACAGTGGGTACGGAAAGTATTCAGACCCCTTTAAATTTTTCACTCTTTGTTTCATTGCAGGCATTTTCCAAAAATCAAAAAAGTTCATTTTATTTCTCAGTAATGTACACTCAGCACCCCATCTTGGACAGAAAAAAACAGAAATGTAGAAATTTTTGCAAATTTATTAAAAAACAAAAACTGAAATATCACATGGTCATAAGTATTCAGACCCTTTGTTCAGTATTTAGTAGAAGCACCCTTTTGATCTAATACAGCCATGAGTCGTTTTGGGAAAGATGCAACAAGTTTTTCACATCTGGATTTGGGTATCCTCTGCCATTCCTCCTTGCAGATCCTCTCCAGTTCTGTCAGGTTGGATGGTAAACGTTGGTGGACAGTCATTTTCAGGTCTCTCCAGAGATGCTCAATTGGGTTTAAGTCAGGGCTCTGGCTGGGCCATTCAAGAACAGCCACGGAGTTGTTGTGAAGCCACTCCTTCGTTATTTTAGCGGTGTGCTTAGGGTCATTGTCTTGTTGGAAGGTAAACCTTCGGCCCAGTCTGAGGTCCAGAGCACTCTGGAAAAGGTTTTCGTCCAGGATATCCCTGTACTTGGCCGCATTCATCTTTCCCTCGATTGCAACCAGTCGTCCTGTCCCTGCAGCTGAAAAACACCCCCACAGCATGATGCTGCCACCACCATGCTTCACTGTTGGGACTGTATTGGACAGGTGATGAGCAGTGCCTGGTTTTCTCCACACATACCGCTTAGAATTAAGGCCAAAAAGTTCTATCTTGGTCTCATCAGACCAGAGGATTTTATTTATCACCATCTTGGAGTCCTTCAGGTGTTTTTTAGCAAACTCCATGCGGGCTTTCATGTGTCTTGCACTGAGGAGAGGCTTCCTTCGGGCCACTCTGCCATAAAGCCCCGACTGGTGGATTGCTGCAGTGATGGTTGACTTACTACAACTTTCTCCCATCTCCCGACTGCATCTCTGGAGCTTAGCCACAGTGACCATTGGGTTCTTCTTTGCCTCTCTCACCAAGGCTCTTCTCCCCCGATAGCTCAGTTTGGCCGGACGGCCAGCTCTAGGAAGGGTTCTGGTCGTCCCAAACGTCTTCCATTTGAGGATTATGGAGGCCACTGTGCTCTTAGGAACCTTAAGTGCAGCAGAAATTTTTTTGTAACCTTGACCAGATCTGTGCCTTGCCACAATTCTGTCTCTGAGCTCCTCAGGCAGTTCCTTTGACCTCATGATTGTCATTTGCTCTGACATGCACTGTGAGCTGTAAGGTCTTATATAGACAGGTGTGTGGCTTTCCTAATCAAGTCCAATCAGTATAATCAAACACAGCTGGACTCCAATGAAGGTGTAGAACCATCTCAAGGATGATCAGAAGAAATAGACAGCACCTGAGTTACATATGAGGGTCACGGCAAAGGGTCTGAATACTTATGACCATGTGATATTTCAGTTTTTGTTTTTTAATAAATTTGCAAAAATTTCTACATTTCTGTTTTTTTCTGTCCAAGATGGGGTGCTGAGTGTACATTACTGAGAAATAAAATGAACTTTTTTGATTTTTGGAAAATGGCTGCAATGAAACAAAGAGTGAAAAATTTAAAGGGGTCTGAATACTTTCCGTACCCACTGTATGCTATGCTATTGACATTAGCGAGTGACTGAGCTGTTTTGGTGCGTTTTGAGATGCCTGATGATGAAGTTTGACGTTGTTGATCCGGCATCCTTATACATCTTGGAGCCACACACCTTTCATGTAGCTGTTCGCTTACTGCCACTGTTTACCAAGCCATTGAAAGCAAAACTAATGACAAAAGGCACAACTCCAGGACGACTTGGTGTCGCCGTCCTCAATGCATTGTTTGATATGTGAGGGTGTGTACATAAGGCATAGCGCATGCATTACGCACATTATGGCAAAGGACAGGGGACGTGCAGCTCGTCATATGTTTCCCCAACGTCCTGTATATGCGCCGATGAAATAAAATAGAAATACATGAATGAATTTAGATTTAAAAAGGAAAAAAATTGCATGACAACAACTTGTTGACGAGTCTTGACGCTCGAGTCAAGTCTGAATTCCCTGAACAAAACCAGCACACACGCAAATATTCAGAAAATACAACTCAGAGTTTCCTCTATGTTGATTTATTATGGTGCCCCGCCATGGCTAAATTTCTTCCGAAATCAGAAAAATCAGAAATAGGACAGAGGCACAATAGCCGCAGTTGCCTTTTAAATGATCCTGACATAACGCCGCCAGAGGTGGGTAGAGTAGCCAAAAATTGTACTCAAGTAAAAGTACTGTTACTTCAGAATAATATGACTCAAGTAAAAGTAAAAGTAGTCATCCAAATAATTACTTGAAAAAACTACTCAAGTAGTGAGTAACTGTTGAGTAACGTCTGATTTATTTCTTAACACAAGCATCAATCAGACCAACAAAGATACAAAATAATCATCTTTAGGCAAATTATAGTTCATCCAATCAATAGAATAAATTAAAATTAATTTATTAATTACAAAATAGCTTAAGTGAGAGACTTGTCACATCAGATTTGGATGGATACTGCATGTTAAACATCCTGTATGTAACCTAAAAGACAAACATCCACCTCTCCATAGCAACAACTAAAACTACCGCTACGTCTCCTCAGGTTAGATGTTGAGTTGTTGGATGCTCACATGTCCGTTTGTTTTGGTCGACACTAAACGCAGCACAATGTAGCTGCTGTTACCACTTTAACTAAAAGGTAACCATGGTTTCACTATGAGGCCGGGGGGATGGGGGGGGGGGGTTCCTTCTGGTCTGTGTTGCCTTGGCGACGGTTGATTCTGACATCTTTGTTTTGCTACGACTGTAAAGCTAACCTGTCCCGCCGCTGAGATCGAGTACGGTCACGTGACTGCACAACGATGTTTGATTGGTGGAACACAGTCACGTGGTCGAGCCTTTACAGGAAGTCACTCTCTCTCTCTCTCTCTCTCTTTAAATAAAACATTAAAATGAGACGTACGCTGGGGTAAAAACGATGACGCGTAGAATACCAAAGAGGTAAAAAGAAAAGTAAGGAGCTCATTGTAGCCTGATGTAGCGGAGTAAGAGTACAGCTTCTTCTTCACTAATCTACTCAAGTACAAGTACAAGTATAGTGATTTAAAACTACTCCTAGAAGTACAATTTTTTTTTAAAACGTACTCGAGTAAATGTAACTCGTGACTACCCACGTCTGGCTTTCAGCCCACAAGAAGAACTATTAACAGAACTATAACAGAGGTTATAGAGCCCGTCCAGATTAACTCCACATATTGTTGTGTTGATGCTTTTCTTCCAAATATTATGACTAACGGCTCCACCAAAAACATCACCGGGGGAGATGGCTTTGAAACGCTGACACTAAAAAAAAAAAAAATCAAGAAAAATATAACTAAAGCTAACATTACAACAAACATAAAACAAGCTAGCTAGCTAGCGGTGATCGATCTCGCGTCGAGACATTTTGCCCGTAGACAGCGCTGTGACAGGCGTTCAGGTAGTGTGTCGTTGCCATGGCTACAGTAAATCATAGGCTCCTGATATCTAAAAGATTTCCAGTGTAACGGCTCGGTAATGATTCTGACAACGTGGACGAGGTCGTTATAAGTGGATGGCCTGCAGCTTCAAGCACAATTTGTTTGGATACAAGCGTTACGGTTTGGACACACACACACACACACACACACACACACACACACACACACACACACGTTTATTCATGGGTAACCCTATGTCACATTCAGTGGAAAGTACTGACTGTCCCTGATTAGAGAGTGTGTGTGTGTGTGTGTGTGTGTGTGTGTGTGTGTGCTCCACCAGCCTGCAGCCAAATAGGAAACACTTGAGAAACATTAGCGAGGGCTTCATTCTTCCCTCTGTCCTGTAACAGCGTAACACTCAGCCCGGTTACATGGAGGGAGGGAGGGAGGGAGGGAGGGAGAGGGAGAGAGGAGAGAGAGAGAGAGAGAGAGAGAGAGAGAGAGACAGAGAGAGAGAGAGAGAGAGAATAGGAAAATTAATTATAATGGTGCTAGATGAAAGCTCTGGGCATCAGAAACCGCTGCAGAAACATTTCCCTGGAGAGAGAGAGAGATATTTCAGTCTGGACTCCACCTGTTGCACCAGTTAGTTTACAGTGACAACACGGCTCGGCTGGGACACAACCAAAATAATGGTGCTTTTCCATCACATGATACCTGCTCCACTCGCCTGGGGGACTTTCTTTTAGCATTATCTCGGTCGAGGTTCCAAGCGAGCTGAGGCGATACCAAAAAGGTGACGTGACAACCTGCAGACTGCTGATTGGTCGGAGAGTAATCGTCACTGACGGGGGTGTCCCGAACAAACCAGTCTTTTTGAAATAGTTCAGCCGGCAGCGTTTTCTGATGAAACTAAACTGGTCTCTGGCAAACAGCCACATGCCGTGAAAAACACACCTTAATCCTTGCCCTTGGTGTCTAACGTCTCTTTCATAACGAAAGACAGAAAGAAAGAAAGAAAGAAAGAAAGAAAGACACACAAAAGGTAACTGTTTACACAATACAGTAACTTGAGCTATTTAAATTAGCTGGATACATTGTTAAACCCAATTTGTGTTTGTTGTAGTGTGTGTGTGTGTGTGTGTGTGTGTGTGTGTGTGTGTGTGTGTGTGTGTGTCCATCTACCACTTGTCTTTCCACAAGTGCGAGAAAAAGAAAAGACATCCCCTCAGACCACATGTGAACACCCTGCCAGTCACCTCACACCTCTCGTCTCATGCCACCATGCAGGTCTCAAAGGTGCGAGCGTGTCTGTAAGGATTTGTGTCTCACACACACACACACACACACACACACACACACACACACGAGATGCTGCCTGCCTGCAGACAGAGCTCAGGGTGCGATCATGATGAGACGTGTGTTTCCAACACGATGCTCCAGAGTGGAGGAATTTAAAGACAGCTGACTCGCAGCAGGGTAGACAAACACAAAAGATCATGTAAAAATGAAACAACAAACTGTATTTTAATTATGGAAACTTACTGTATTTCCCAGCGTTTGTCTGCCTGAATATTAGTAGTTTTTATTTTACAGTGTGATGCTTGTAAAAGCTCCGGAAAAACTACCAAGTACATTTTTTTTTCCTTCCTTTCACACTCCACTTTATATGTCTCGTTTGGACTGACAAACCCGTCCAAAACCCCGAAAATATTCAATTTATGATCGGCAGAATGAGCGCACCCCCACACAGGTTGTGTGTGTGTTTTTGTTTTTTATTGAGAAAAGATGCAATCAATGCCAGATGTCACAGCAGCCTCCCTGAGCCCATAAACCCTGGTGTTACAGCAGCCTTCCTCCGGACAAACTGCACAGTGGACTCAACACCTGCAGCAGATGACACGCTGTCCTCATTAGAGGACACACACACACACACACACACACACACACACACCTCGAAATACTCTGTCGGCTGCAGGGTAGATTCTAGGATCAGACCTTTAGGGGGTTTAGCCCCTCACGGATGTGACACGGATACAGTGCATTGTTACTGGATCAGATAGAGTCTGGCACAACCACCTCTGTTTCTGTTAATGGTAACTGTTTGTCCTCTGTCACTAACAGACAAGTTCACAAACTCTCAATTAAGCTCTTAAATTGATATTTTAAAAAAGTTCATTATTATGTTTTTAGGGGGGCTGGGATGAAATTTAGAGCCCCCCTAAAAAGGGACTAAGATTGCCCGTGGTCGGCTGAACTTTAACCACTCTTCACAAGTGTCCCTGGTCTAGAAGAAGTCTCCCAGCTGATCCTGCCTTGGACTGACCAAAGCTGGAGAAAGAGTTATCAGCTGATGGGATCTTACCGAGCTACTGAGCATGTGCAGCTCCCAACAAAGATAGGATAGAAGGGAGATGTCTCACTCTGGAGATAAAACTAGCGAGATGTCTCACTCTGGAGATAAAACTAGCGAGATGTCTCACTCTGGAGATAAAACTAGCGAGATATTTCACTCTGGAGATAAAACAGAGACCTAAACACACAGGGTGAAAACAGGATCTGCAGCAATGTGCAGTACAACAAAAATATGGTGTTTTTTGAAAATAAAACCATGGAAACCGATTCTGGTCCAACCTCAAAATACAATTATGAAACTGAAAATGAGCAGAATATGGGCACTTTAAACTCTTGTAACCTTGCTCAGTAACAAGAAGGTTGCACTTCTCTGAATCGTGAGTCAACTTGTCTTGACCCCAAAGCCCCCGACCGCCAACACAGATTAAAATAAATCACCAGAAACCCCCACAGCCGAAGATCCCATCCTCGGTCCGGTCTCCCGTCAGCTCAGAAATCCCCAGAGACGCAATGAAAACTGGCAGCGCTCCTACATACCGACAGGATTACTGCACTCCCAAAAAAAGATGTTATATCAAACACTTGATGCCCAGATAGCTCAGCTGGTAGAGCAGGCGCCCATATATAGAGGTTTTCTCCTCCATGCCCGGGTTCGACTCCGACCTGCTGCCCTTTGCTGCGTGTCACCCCCCCCTCTCTCTCTCTCCCCTTTCACTTCTTCAGCTGTCCTGTCATTAAAGGCCTAAAATGCCCAAAAAATTATCTTTAAAATAAAAAAAATAACACACTTGTCTTGTGTGGAACGGACACGCAGACATGCATCCAACACTTTTCACATAACCTAGCAACTATTTTAATCAATGGACTCATTGTTTGGTCTGTAAAATTAAATCTCCCAGAGCCCAATGTGACGTCATTTAATAGCTTGTTTTGACCCAAATATTCAGTTTCCTGTCATTGAGCACCAGGAGAAGCAGAAAATAAATACATCTGAGAAGATTTGCTTAAATAATGACTTAAACAATTCACCTGTTTATTGTTTTTTTTACACTATATTTTTATGATATCTTGACTTGATGTGATCTAAAATGAAATTCTAGTTCATCAAAACATATTGTTTTTTTATTTATGACCAAATACAAAATATAGCTGTGGCAATGCCTTGCATGCACACACACACACACACACACACACACACACACACACACACACACGACACAGACACAGACACAGACACAGACACAGACACAGACACAGACACAGACACCTTTTTAAAATTAAACTTCATGTGTCAAATCGGCGTGTCCCTTTAAGAAAATAAGTATAAGATAAGAAATATAAGTCTTGAAAGCTCCACATTGACGTAACATTGTGATGTAATGCAACCTTCAGTTCCTCAAACATGGAGACACACGGGTGAAGTTGGAAATGAATAGAAGGACTGAAAGGATTTAGAAGTATGAAGCCAGTCGGCGGGTCCTGACAGCCAGTGAGTCAGACTCTGAGAGGAATAACAAACCCAGACAGAGAACAATGATGGCCGCGCCGAGGCCTGAACCACAGCCGGGGTTGGGGAGGATTGGTATGAACATGAGGAAGGGAAACACGGTGACAGACATGGAATCAGAGGAAGTATGAAAACCACTCAATTCAATAGAAACCAAAGTAAATCTGGAGGGAAGTCGGGCTGCAACTAACTGTTATTTTCATGATCAGTGTTTCCCTAAGTCCAAGACGACGTCCTCAAATGTCTTGTTTGGTCCACAACTCAAAGATATTCAGTCAACTGTCACAGAGGAGAGAAGAAACTAGAAGATATTAAGTCTACTGTAATGTCCTGTATTTAAAAAGCTTTTTTCTAGTATTTACGACTACTCAAAGCACTTTTACATCATACAGGAACCATTCACCATTCATACACTGTGCCGTACAAGGTGCCAACACACCTTCACACTCCGATGAGCATCGGGGGAAACTCAGGGTTCAGTGTCTTGCCCAAGGACACTTCGACATGGAACTGCAGGGCCAGGGATTGAACCCCCAACCTTCCAATTGGCAGGCAACCGCTCTACCGCTGAGCCACAGCCGTCCCACTGTCACAGAGGAGAGAAGAAACTAGAAGATATTCACATTTAAGAAGCTGACATCAGAGAAATCTTTGAAAAATGACTCAAACCGAGATCAAAACAGTTGCCAATTAATTAAACTGACAACTTCTCAATTACTCTTCCACGTACGTGTAGCTCTGGCATGTAGGAACCGGTGTTTGTCACCAGACGTGGAAGCAGAGCGGAGGTTTACGGCAAAGCGTTCCTACTTCCGAGGTGCACAGAGAGAAGAGGCATGAGGTTACGATACGTTACACTTGTAGCTGGAATCAGAGAAGTTTTTATTTTTTTTTGGCTCATAAAGTGAATCATCAAACCGATTGTTGACAACAAGGCACCTGGGGAGCTCATCTGGTAGAGCGTGCGCCCCAGGTCCAGAGGCTCAGTCCTCGCCGCAGCGGCGGCCACGGGTTCAATTCCAAACCTGTGGCCCATTGCCGCATGTCATTCCCCCGTCCCTATGTTTTAGTGGGTGACGTTAAGGGAGAGGACAAGAGAAACACACCTCGGCTCAAAGAGAAAGTAAAAGTGTTGGACGTCAGGTAGCTTCAGACCTTTATCGGCTTCACCTAACTAAACAAAGAGAGTGGTCAGGGACACACACACACACACACACACACACACACACACACACACACACACACACACACACACGCACGCACGCACGCACGCACGCACACCTGTTTCTACTGCAAACAACCTTTGGACGCTCACTAAAACACCGATTACACACACAAACAGTCACGTGTGACCTCACTCACGCATGCACACACTCACACACTCACACACACACACACACACACACACACACAAATGGACAAAAACGAACACACTGCCAAATACACACACGACTTTCCGACAAACGCTATCATGTGTAAATCAGCCCCACGGCGTCTCCGAGCCTGTAAAACCTGAAATACGTCCGTCTGCCGCTACAGATTTGACGCCACGCTGCTTATTTTTGGGATTGGTCAAAAGGAGGAGAAGACGCTGATTATGCTACATGTCATCCCCTCTCTCCTCCATCACAAAAAGGCAAAAAAACTGAAAAATACCTCCCAAAAAATAGTATATATATATATTATAATAAAATTAAATATACCGCGAATGAAGGTTTTATCAACCACTGCTGTGAGAAATGTCATTATCTAGTCATTTTTAGTACAATACCGGCCAATATTAGGCATTTCCCAAACTATCGGCATTTATAATGGCCGGTAAATTTTATATACAGTATTAATATTCATTTATCAGAATCATTGTGATTATAAATGACAAAGACAACTGTTTGGGTTAAAAAAAACAACGGCCCCGATGTGTAGATCCTTACTAATCCAAACACCAAAAACATTCAATTTGAAAGGATTTAAAAGCGAGGAGGAGAAGCAAATTGTTACATTTCAGCATCTGGAACAAGGGAATAATAAAAGAAAATGTCATTAGACTAAAAAGGGATAAATCAAAAACTAAACTGTTTTATATTCGTCCAACTGCTCGACTCCATTTAGTTTCTACTCCAAAAACCAAGCAGCAGCCGGCGCTTCAATACTCGAGGATAAACGTGTGCCTCAGTCATTGATAAATTAAATATCCATAATAATAATAATAATATATTTTATTTATACCGCACTTTTCATTCCAAAGAATCTCAAAGTGCATGGTGGTGCATGTCCAGTGATACATTTTTGTGTAAGCATGAGGATTTTGTAGTCGATCTGGAATGAAACAGGGAGCCAGTGCAATGAGTATATAATGGGAGTTATGTGATCATATTTTCGGACTCTCATTAGGACTCTGGCAGCGCTAATCTGAATGTATTGAAGCTTCTGGATATTTCTGCCAGACATCCCAGCGAAGAGTCCGTTACGCTAGTCCAACCTTGTGGAAATAAAGGCATGAACAAGTTTCTCTGCATCTGGAAAAGTTAGAAGGGGGCGGAGTTTGGAGATGTTTCGAAGATGGTGGAAGGAGGTTTGACAAATGTGTTTAATGTGATCATTGAAGGTCAGCTGGGGGTCAAACCGAACCCCTAGGTTTATGGCTGAGGAGGAGGAAGTGATGACCTGATTGTCGAAGATGAACTGAGAAATGGGAGAGGAGTGAATCTGATGAGGGGTGCCAACAAGTAATGCCTCAGTTTTACTATCCATCTTATTATAGTTCTTTAAGGATGCAAAACAACGCCTGCAGTGATGCAACCTCAACATAAGGAGCAGCAACTCATGATTATTTTACACAGGGCGTTTCCTCCCTTGGGCTGTTGGCTGATGGTGGAGCTCTGTGTAGGGGTTTGGGGGGTTTGGGGGGGTAGGGGGTTGGGGTTGGGGGGTTGTATTACACGCAGGGACTTTGTTGTGGCTTACCGAGCTGACACCGATGCTTCTTTTAAAAATCAGAAGCCTACATTTTCCTAATCGTTTTGAGATGGATAGCCTCGAACATGGGACGTTTTAAACCATGTAACCATGCAGCGAGGCCTTAAATCAGCCTGGTGAATCCGGACCGGGATTACAGCTTACAGTGGTCCCCCATTCCCATTGTTTCCGGTCCTTTTCAGTACACTATCAAACTCGCAGACACGTGTTAGGTAGGGGTGGGAATCACCAGACAGATACTTATGCCATGATACGATATTATTGCAATTTTATAACATATTGAAATATTCAGTGATATATTGCAATGTATTACCTTTTTCCCAACTTCTGATTTTTCCCAATTTCTAATGACGTCCCCAAATGGAAACTTTATCAACATCTGTTTCATCTAAAAAGAAACATTTCTCTGTTTGTTCATCTCACGTCAATGTTATTGCTGCAAAAATGGGACAAACTGACCATCACATATATAATATATAATAAAAGATCGATACTTGGCGCCTGTGTATCGATACAGTACTGCCACTGAAAATATTGCAATACTATGATATATTGATTTTTTGGGTGGAACGGTACAGGCGTCTCGGTTCGGTACATAAATTAAAAATTAACAAAAAACTACAGTTAGATACGCAGGTTCTAGGGACACCTAATCCCGGTTCTGGCTCCGTTCTAGCCCTGGTATCGGGGGGGAAAAGAAATGATACCCAACCCTAAATATAACGGATGACAATTAAATCGATTAAAAAGCAGTGAAATGGAGAAACGAGGAGAAGAGAAGGGAAGGTTATCTGGCTTAACCCTTGTGTTGTCACTTTTTCCATGTTGTGGATGCTTTTTTTTAAAGGTTTTTTCCAAAGTTATTTAATATTTCTAATGTTGACATTTTCAGCTTATTTCAAAGGCCCATTTTTTGTGATGAAAAAACTGAAAATGGGTCAAAGTCAAAAGGATTATTATTATTATTATTATTATTATTATTATTATTATTACGCACCGTCGCTGTCATTTTTTAGGTAAAATTGGCAATAACTTGCACACATATCAGACCTATGAAAAATGAATTCTGTAGTGATTGGGGCTCGGGCGATGACAGAGTGCTCCATAGCGCCCCCTAACATGCACCCTGACAACAACAAAAAAATCATAATTTATCTAACCAATTTTTGAGGGATCGTGCGTATCATCTGGAACTTTCTCATGCTATTTAAAAAAAGTATAATTTACGATATGGCGAATTTTGTGCGACATGTCTCATTTTTTACGAAGGTGTTTTTTTAAAGGGACTTTATTCGACCCCAGGACAACATGAGGGTTAAACATGTCAAACCAACCTGCTCCTTTAAGATCATTAATCTTCAGCTCTTGCTTCCTCTGAAGTGCATCCATCCCCCCCCCCCCCCCTTGTACAGTACGTGAAACCTTCAGTGTCTCCGGTAATAAGTGCACACAATAGACTTAAGCAAGTAATTAAAGGCATTGTATGAAATTCAATGGAAGTAGAAGGCGCTTGCGGGAATCATTAGACGGCGGGGCCGTTGTAGCTCTCCTCCCCCGGTCGGTTTTGGTCTTTTCATATTTTCTATTCTTTGCCGAGCGAAGCGGCAGCCTTTTATTCACGGGATGATTGGTCTTTCTCTAAGACAGCGGCGCCTCACATCTCCGAAACAAGACTGACTGACATGACCCTGAATTACCAGAGAGAGACGGAGGCAGCCGGCGACACCCCAGGTTGCTCAATGGCCCTCCCACTCTTCACCCAGCGGAGAAATATCCATCATTATAGACTGGTGGGTGAGACTGGGGTACAGAGACAGTGTGTGTGTGTGTGTGTGTGTGTGTGTGTGTGTGTGTGTGTGTGTGTGTGTCTCAGCAGGCCCGGCGATGAGGTTAAAGAGCATCTGGGGTAAAATAAACGACGCCTGATGGTTCAGAGGCAGACGCTGCGCGCTTGGGAGTTTTTGTGAAGACGCTGCCAAAACTGACTTACAAATTGTTCCATCAATGAGACAACGTGATCCGAGTTGATGGGACGCCTCCCCGCCCGGGTTTGTAATGGAGAAACGACATGGAACAATTTGCAAAAATGTTTTTGTTTTGCACGAAAAGCTCATCTTGGTAGGAAAAAAAACACAAAAAAAAACCCACCCATTTACATTTCAGCTGCACGAGAAATTGCCTTTGAGACGGGAGGTTTCTCATTATACTGTACATCAGAATTTCTCTACAAAATATTCAAAGATACAGTGATGGCTTACTGATCGTCTCATTTCATTCTCATCACTATGAAATGTCTTTGTCTTCACAACCAGCAGGTTTCTCGAGGAGAACGATTCAGCAAAATGCCCCAAAGCGACATACGTTCAAAGCAACAGCGTCCCCTACTGGCCTTAGTAATTATGACGGGAATATATATTTTTGTTATTTCTCTCTTTTTAAAGTCTCCTTGGCAAAACATTTGAAAGATTAGACGGACTTAAAAATGCGAGAATGATGCATTCATGCACAATTGAAAGAAATCCCTGACTTCCCTGATTGGAGGTCAGCTTGCAAATGAAATACTGTATATGCAGCCAACTCTTTGACCTTCCTCCACAGCGCTGCGGAGGAAGGTCTGGCTAGTCCACGCAGCATTCCTGGATTGGAGAAAAACATGCTCTGTTTTATTGGCATTTCTTTAAACCAATCACAATCGTCTTAGCGCCGGACGGAGCCACGGTGCCCCTGCTAAATAGCCTCGCGAAGGAACTTGTTGAGTTGAATGTTTCCACATCAAAACAAGGAGAGGAAATATGGTAAGGAGGGAGGGAAACACGACAAAAACAAGAGCAAGAACGATGTCTGCAGCTCACAAACAAGACACACAGAAACAGACAAACAAGTGTCATTGACAGGGGGGTCGGCATAAGGCAAAAGGGACCAAACACACACACACACACACAAACACACACACAGACAGAAGCGAGAAGGCCGTGGCATGAGTCTACAGCATGGACTTCAGAGATTCAGCAACGCTGAGCCAAGTGTCCAAAGTGAGAGCGTTGCCCACAGAGGACAACATTTGCAAAGCTGCATCCACAACGAGCGAGCACAAAGGAGCACAGGTCAGTAATCAGTCAGACAGCTCTTCACTTCGGGGTCTCCCAGCCAGCAGCAGCTTAATGAGACCAACACATCAACAGCTGGACAAACACAACGCAGCAAAGCTCGTCTGCATACACACCAGCAGCCTCAGTCAGCTGCTGCAGACACACACACGGCAAGACCAGGCACTTAAAACACTTAAAACTAGCATTTAAAGTAAGCCTCTTTGGGTTTAAAATGCACTCTATAGCTGTAGAGGTGCTCATTTATTAGAGTTTTCTGTCCTGTCCTGATGTTTTTTCCCCATGCAGACTCAAGTTTTTTTTGGGACGATTTAAATGCTAACTGGACATACTTATAAAACTATAAGAGGACAAGAAATGAATTAAATATTTAAGGATGTTAAGGAACCATAATTTGTAGGGGTGTCAGTGTCACGATTCTCCAAATGAGCAATTTGATTCAATTTTTGACTTAAACTGGGACAACAATGCCAAATAGGAGCCGTGAGATGGCCGAAGCATACTTTGCAACAGTCTGAGTTGCTCATAATTAACAAAGTGCAATTGCATGTACCATTAGTTTAACGAGGTGCACCTGAAGGCATGCTGTATATATATAGCTTAAGACGAGAGAGAGGTTTTTCGATATAAAAAATGGAAATAGTGACACCTCTAATCATTTTGACCAAAGATATACACACGTGTACATGCTGCCTGACTTGCTGTTAAACTAAGAAGTCAACCTGTTTTTCCACCTAAGTGTTACACTGCACAGTAACGACATTCATGAAAGCCTCCGCATTTGCTGCTGTGAACACCTACACACAGCGAATGAGTCACAAAAAAGTGATGTTTGGATGTTTCTGGAAGCAGCAAAAAGCACTCAGATGATGAGAAGAGGCACAGAGCAGAAGCAGCTCCGCCAGTCTGCATGACCCATCATCCTCATTAGCCTAAAACACGTGTCCAACTCAAGGCCCGAGGGCCAAATCCGGCCCCGCGCATATTGTGATCCCGCATATCAATTTAGGTTCAGAAAGAAAAGAAATTTTGGCTCGCCGAGGTTCTGTTTTGCAGTGTCAACATCGAATCCTCCGCTTCCATAATGTGATTATTGGGGCTGTCCTCTTTCTTGGTGGTAAAAATACGTCGATAACAGCTTCACAATTTTGATGTAGATACATTTTCCATCACTCGTCCAGCCCTACGTGACACGCAGCGATGACTCTGTTGCCTCTGACGTCCGTTTCGGAGCATCAGAGAGCAGCGCCGACGTCCAAGTGCCACCGAAACAAGGCGCCGAAATCCGTGTTGTTATTCCGGTACTGGTCGTTTAGTAGGGGGTTGGGATCAGCAGATGCCTCCCGATACGATATCATCACGATACTTATGCCACAATACAATATTATTGAGATTTTTGCGATATATTGCAATCTATAACTTTCTAATTTTTCCCAATTTCTAATGACGTCCCCAAAAGGAAACTTTATCAACATCTGTTTCATCTAAAAAGAAACATGTTATCGCTGCAAAAATGGGACAAACTGACCAACACATATATAATATCTAATATATAATAATAGATCCATACTTGGCGCCTGTGTATTGGTGCAGTATTGCCACTGAAAATATTGCGATACTATGATATCGACTTTTTCCCCCACCCCTATTGTTTAGGGGAGAGAGAGATTTATCAGCTTATGTTAACCCTCGTCTGGTATTCAGGTCAAATTGACCCATTTCTAATTTTTACGAGAAGAAAAATGGAACAAGTTCAATTTTTTCTACCTGTAAATCAGCGTCCTTTCCTTATTTCCTGTGATAAACATGTATTCCTGACTCAGAACATTATTCTGGATATGACACTTATGTTGTTTCCATAGTGGATTTTTAACATGAATTATAACCTTTTGACAAAAAACGAACCCCACTTCCATGTTTAATTGTGTGCTAGTAGAGACCGATGCATTCCCTAAACATAGATGTTATCTCAGCTGTTGGAAATTGAGATAAAGACAATATTTGTTAATAGATTATGAATTGTATTTCATAATTGTTTTAAAAATCCCAAATAAGTCCCGGGTCAGTTTGACCCGAGGGACACGAGAGGGTCCCGAAAGTGGAGACAACACGAGGGTTAAGTAACAGCGACACTAAAAAAGGTATTTCACACTATTATGGTTCCACTTTGCAATTCATCTGAGGTTCACATGCATTCCAAACCGTGAAAATCACATCTGCTGCCAAGGGTGAAAATAAAGAAAATAAACACAAAATCCCACATAGTGAAATACACACAAACAAGCTGAGAGTGAGTGATGGTCTTGCTCTCTGACCTCGGAGCTCCAGCGGCCTCTTCCTGTGTTAAATCACTACAGCATGGAGCAGCAGCTACACACAGTTTCTAACTCAGTCTTAAATCACCACAACAACACACACACTACACAACACATACACGCCGTCGCTGTGCATCCTGCAAACAGCTGTGTTTAACCCTCGGGACAAATCTAATCCGTTTTCAAAAGTTTATTTATCAGAAATTAAGGTTTTTATTCAACCAAATGCCCGAAAAGTACATTGGAGCCATGCATGTATGTTGTATGGCTTCCATACAACATACATGCATGCATGCATGCATGCATGCATGCATGCATGTATGTTGTATGGCTTCCGTACAACATACATGCATGCAAGCATGTTGTATGGAAGCCATACAACATACATGCATACATGCATATATGTTGTATGGAAGCCATACAACATATATATATATATGTATATATATATATATACAACAACATATGTTCTTTTTAATTCCCCAAAATAACATGATTGATTCCACCCAACGCTCTTTGCCAAGTACAAATCTCTACTTTCATTAATTTTGGGGCGTCTTATTCAATTTTATAGCATTGTAAAACAAATGGAAGTGTTTTTGAAATAGTATTGAGTAAAAGTTGACATATTCCAGTCTGTGATTATCATCAACATCCATTCCTTTAATTTTAGTCTCAATAATTCCTAATTTCTGCTTTTCTTACTCAAACATTAGGTATAATTTCCTATAAATGAGGTTTATTGACCATAAATTCCAAAAATAACTGTAAAACTAAAGTTAGTTAGTGTTACGTAGTGTTAAACGTCAAAAAAAAGTGACAAACATTGAAAAAAAAATTTAAAAACATCGATAAAAAGCCTCAACAAAAGTGTTGATTTTCAATTTGGACAGGAAGACGACACGAGGGTTAAATGGAGATTGCTCAGAATCCTTCATGTGGACAACAGGAATGTGACTTCATTTGAGTCTTTTCTTTCAACGACATGCAAGGACTTCCTGTGTGAAGACAAACAGCCCAACGGCCGTGTGAGATACTGAATCCTGTCCAACAGGTCTCTGATCGTCTCACTGCAACCCTCAAGGTTAGTCACAGACTGGGACACATGTCCACAATCACACCAGGGACACGCCCCCAGCTCAGAGTAACTTCCTGTATGCGTGTGCAGAGGTGGGTAGAGGAGCCAAAAACTGTACTCAAGTAAAAGTACTGTTACTTCAGAATGATATGGACTCAAGAAAAAGTACTGTTACTTCACAATGATACGACTCAAGTAAAAGTACTGTTACTTCAGAATAATATGACTCAAGTAAAAGTACTGTTACTTCAGAATAATATGACTCTAGTAAAAGTACTGTTACTTCAAAATAATACGACTCTAGTAAAAGTACTGTTGCTTCCGAATGATACGACTCAAGTAAAAGTACTGTTACTTCAGAATAATACGACTCTAGTAAAAGTACTGTTACTTCAGAATGATACGACTCAAGTAAAAGTACTGTTACTTCAGAATGATACGACTCAAGTAAAAGTACTGTTACTTCCGAATGATACGACTCAAGTAAAAGTACTGTTACTTCAGAATAATATGACTCTAGTAAAAGTACTGTTACTTCAGAACAATATGACTCTAGTAAAAGTACTGTTACTTCAGAATGATATGACTCTAGTAAAAGTACTGTTACTTCAGAATAATATGACTCTAGTAAAAGTACTGTTACTTCAGAACAATATGACTCTAGTAAAAGTACTGTTAGTAAAAGTACTGTTACTTCAGAACAATATGACTCTAGTAAAAGTACTGTTACTTCAGAACAATATGACTCTAGTAAAAGTACTGTTACTTCAGAATAATATGGGACAAAAGGGACATAAATGTAAGAAAAAGATAAAACATCTATAAAAAGCATCGATTTTTCAGCATTTCCTTTGCTTTTTTAATGTTTTGGGGATTTTAAAATTCTTTCGATGTTTTGGTTGCTTTTTCTTACATTTTAGTTTTTTTTTTTTTTTAAAGATTATGGTACTTTTGTCATTTTTTTTACCCCATTTCCAACATTTTAGGGGCTTTTTTAAAACATTTTCTACACCTTTTTCAGTGTTTTGGGGATTTCTTTCAAAAACGTGGAGTCATTTTTGACGTTTTGTTGTCCCTCTTTCTGACATTCTTGGCATATTTGACTTTTCGAAGAAGTAAAAGAAATAAAAACACACGTCTGGCCCTCGATGATTCTCTTTTTCCAACGTGGTACACTGTCAAAAAAAAAAAGTCCAAACCAGTACCTTTAAGGTACAAAAGCTTGTCCCTGGGGTGGTACCCTCAAAGGGACATTGTTGGACCTTGAATAAGAGGATCACATTTGGACCTTAGCTGTTTGCAGGGCTGCAGGACTCGAGTCCGGTCTTGGACTCGAGTCCGGACTCAAGACCGTTTTTCTATGGTCTCGGACTTGTCTCGGACTCGGCCACTGGTCTTGCCCAATATGGCTTCTGGTCTGGACCGAGTCCAGGTGTCTTTATTATGGTGATAATAATATTGGAGGGAAAGGGAAACCCAAAATGATTGTCTTGATACTGTCATGCATAAGACCTTTATTCTGTTCTGGACTCGGTCTTGTCTTGGACTCGAACCTCTTTGCACTCTGTCTTGACTTGGACTCAACTAGTCCTGGTCTTGGACTTGTCTTGGACTCGACTAAGGTGGTCTTGACTACAGCCCTGCCTGTTTGTACCTTCTAAGGGACAATATTAAACCTTTGAGGATCAATAATGTACCTTAAAGGTACAAATATGTACCTTACACCTCAGAAAGTACACACTGTACAACGGAAGGTGCATAAATGTTCCTTCAAGATACATTTTTGTACTTTTAAGGGAACATTTGCTAAGTTTGTACCATAGGGAACAAAAAGGGACCTGTATTGTACCTCTTATTTTGACAGTGTATTCAGAGAAATTGAGTCGACGCGTGTGATTACAACACACGAGCACATTTGATCCGGACTAATCTGGTCGGACTCAGCCTTCACATCAGAGTAAAGTCCACTTGAAAACAAACAGATAAGAGATAAAAGTGAATATATTATCAAATGCAACACATGTCCAGCTGTACCAAGTCAAAAATACCTTGTTAACATGCTGTACCTTAGATCATGAATTTAATACTAATATATGACTAAAGAGAGGACGTTGCCCTTTGATATTCCTTCCTTGTGAATTATTAAGTTGCTAGTTGCAGCGAGCAACCAGTGGAACTCATTTTTAACTCTGTTAAAAGGATCATGTGTAAAACACTGTCAGCTTCGACATAAAGCTCAGCTGCTCATTAACTAACGTCAGACAGTCAACAAATCCTGCATGGACAAACTGCACGAGGACAGAATCCAGCAGCAAGACCTTAGTCTGAGACCAGCAGGAGATCCACGTCACTGTTAACCATGAACTCGTCCTTTCCAGGTCCAATTTGAATTTTTTTTGTGCTTTTCCCATGTTTTTGTCGCCTTTTCTGATTTATTTGTCACTTTTTCCAGCTTTTTGGCCCTTTTTCTAAAAGCTGAGCTGGTTTAATAACAGGTTTTACACTTATTCTTGGAATTCATGGTCAACAAACCTCATTTATATCAAATTATACATACGTTTTTAGTTAAAAAGACAGACATTATGAATTATTTTGACTAATAGTGAAGATCAGAGGATGTTGAGTGGATCTCAGATGGGTAGATGTCAAAGTTTAGTCCGGATACTGTTTGGAAACCATAAAAAAAAAAGAATTCAAAATCTATAAGGTTACATAAAACACCCAAAAATTCAATGAAAGTAATAATTCATTTTACCTGAAGAATATTGTATGAAATCATTCATGTTATTTTTGGCCAATTTGGTTGAAAGAAATCTAATATTTGTGATATAAATCCCTTTGAAACCCGAGGACCACACGAGGGTTAAGGCTCTTCATTGGCTACCAATAGGTTTTAGAGTGCATTTTAACATTTTATCACTACTTATAGAGCCTTGCATGGTCAAGCTCCATCTTACATCCAGGATCTATTACACGCCCACACTCCTGGTCTCTCTCTGAGGTCTTCAGACCAAGACCTGGTCCCAGAACCCGTTTTAAAACCAGAGGTGATTGAGCCTTTTCTGTGGACCTCTCTCCCTTTAGCTTTGAGAGCTTTGGATTCAGTGGAAACTTTTAAAAAACACCTGAAGACACGTCTTTTTAGACAAGCTTTTAACTAGCAATATGGCTTAGTATTTATTATGTGTTGCTGTTTTATTTGTTTTTACTGTAAAACCCTTTGTGACCCTTCTTGTCTGTGAAAGGTGCGTTTTAAATCAAGTTTACTTACTTACTTTACAAAAGGGTCTATGGAAGCATGTGGCAAAGCTTTCCCTGCAAATAGCCCAAATTCTGGAGAAAAAAAAACACTAAAAAAGGGATTTACTAATGTGTATGTACGTATACTTAGAGCCCATGTCTCCACAGTTACACTCTCATGGTGTAAAGGTAGGGAGACAAAGTCCTCCGAGTGTATTGGGCTGTGTATGTCATATTACAGGCTGTCGGAGATTTGTTCTTTTTGTGGCCATGTTTTCTTTCTTTTCTGTGTTTATATCAGAAAATGTAATAAACATTTAAAAAAAAAAGGGATTTACTGAAGAGCTTATTCAAAAGAACCACACCCTCGATCGCTTTGAGAACTCAACAGAAGTGCTACTTCTTTGAAAACATGAACTGAACAAGCCACAGCAATGAGTGGAAGGACAAATTCTCATTTTCTCTCTTTTCCAGTTCTTTTTGACAGACGTCTATCCAGAGACTGTGTCTTTATGCCATATATGCATAAAGTACACCTGAAATTAATACGAGGGCAGCATTTACTCCCACCAAAACTTCCCACTGGTGACTGCAGTTAATTCAACTTGACAATGAAGTGTTCTAGCAGCCTTGGAGCTGCATGCTCTGCTGATCGGTGTGCCATATTAGCCATAACATTAAAAAAAAAAACTCTGAAAGTCTAAACAGAGCGGTGCTGCTGGGGCTATAATGGTTTTATGGCTTCAGAGCTTAAGGTGCAATGTGGAGGCTACTCTAATCCATTAACTGACACCATGGGCAATTACCTCCCCATCATGTACAGCGATGCTTGGAGGCAGATGGCAAATGGCACAGTTGTTTTCAAAGATTCATTTTTCCACACATGAGACAAGAGTTAATGTGTTATAATGACCTTTGGAGCCAACGATTTGACAGGGTAGACTCATTATGTTATAATGGTTTAAGCACTTCTGATCAATACTGCCGTCTAAAAACATCTGTTTCTGTACATCTAACTGACTCACAGCTTTAAAAAAATCCCTCTCTAACTTCCAATTATCCTCCTTGGGATTGGTATAGATTTAATGAGGCGAATCAATACAAGAGATAATTGTTTTGCACAGGTATTGTAAATGCCAGTATGTGAAGTTAACACTCGAAGAAGTCTGGAATACATTACTGAAGCCCTTCAACGGGATCAGCCCACTTGCTGAGGCTCCAGATGTTCTGTGCATTGATTAGTCCCAACACATCCCGTTGTCTGCTTCATGCACATACCGCCACGCCAAACTCCATTTAAAAATCTGGGAATTAAATATGACCTAACCCATTAGCAAAGACTAGTATTTCCCAAAAAACGGGATTTAACTCTTGTAACTATCACAGCACAGCCTTCATTTCGGGGAACACACACAACGCCAAACATCATTGTACAAGTTCTGCCCTGAGTTTTGCCTGATTTTCCTCCATTGCGTTGATTGCAGCTCGTTACGTTACCGACTTGCATTAAATCAATGTCAAAAGTTTGTCTCTAGCTAGATAACGCACAGCTGGGTGGATATATTCTATGCCGAATAGCCAGTTCTTTGACTCTTTTTGTAAAACACCGCAACTTAACGCACATGATACGTTTTCATTTTGCCAACAAGCAATAAATAATTAAATTTGATATTTATTGAGCGGGGTTTGGTGTGACGTTTTCTTAACAAGGGAGAGGAGGCAACGCGTTGCTACGAACTCACGAGTGTCAAACAAATCTTTAAAACCTTCTTAGAGCATTTCCTGTAGGCTAGTGAGACGCATTAGGAAACTGTTGAGTTTTTTTTTAATTAAACTTCACATAAAACAGCTATTAACCAGGCCTGGCTACATTGCTGCTTACCTTTGATGTGCCGCTGGTTTGTCGCTATCTGTAGGCTACAGCCGTGTTTTCCGTCTGTGTATTCCCCCAAAAAGGTACCAAAAGTTAGAAAATTAGAAACTCGTCCTCTGTGTCAACGCTCCTTCGAAAAAGTTCCAAACATGTACATCCTGGTGTGAGGAAACTGCTCTAG
>CM057259.1:22479353-22539353 GCA_029931835.1 Etheostoma nigrum
CTTGAACTCAGCCCCATGGGTTTAGATTGAAGGTGACTGTATTAAATAAAGCAAACTACCTTTAAAAAAGCATCATGAAATCGACCAGAAAAACACTCCGTTCAACAAAATAAACAAAAAAACAATAAAAAACAACATCAAGCCAGACTGACGGGTGGTGTCCGTGCTGCAGCCTCATCACATCTAAGATTAAAACCTATTTATTTTTTATAATTTATACTTCTCTAGTCGGGAAATTACAATTGACACTCTGTTTTTGTTGGTAATCACTACACACAGGCCTGAAAACACACACATGCTCAGGTCCTATTCATGCACTAAGGAGAGATGTCAGAGTGTGGGGGGGAGGGGTTAGTGCCTTGCTCAAGAGCACCTAGCAGCCCCCAGTAGGTGAACTGGCATCTTTCCAGCTACTGTTCCACACTGCATACTTTGGTCCATGCTGGGACTTGAACCAGCAACCCTCCAGTTCCCAACTCAACTCCCTACAGACTGAGATTATTTTTGGGCTTTTCTGACTTTATTTGATAGGACAGCTGTGTGAGAAAGGGGGGGACGCATGCAGGATATAGCCACTGGGCAGACTTGAACCCTCGACCTCTGCATCGAGGCATTAATCCTCAAACGTATGCGTGTGCCTGCTCTACCCACTGAACCAACCCAGCCACTTATGACTACTTTTAAACATTTTAGTGTCACCGTTCAATTTACATCCATAATAATCTAGTTAGAATTCAATCATGCTCCTCGGAGTAAATCTCCAGAGAGGTCTGGGAGAGTGGTCGCGCTGTCAAGCCCAGTTAAGCGTGCAGTCGCCCCTGCTGCTAGTTCGAGGGCCTGGAGGGGCACAATGGAGGCTTTGTTGTTGGAGAATTTGTGTGAGAAGTAACCCTTGACACTGGGCCATTCAGGGGCCTAACCTTTTGTTTCATAAGTCTCCTGAATGTTACAGTAGGCACCAGTGTGTTAGACAGTAGTGCGTTAGATAACTTCCAGTTAAGTGCAAGTCGCCCGTGATGGCAGCAGAGATTGGTGTGGCACTGAGTAAGAGCTGTGTGTGACTATATGTGTGTTTCTGAGGCTGTTGGAGCAGGGAATGACATTTTTTTGTATTACTTTATTGTGGTACTTTTCTTAGTGTCAAGTGAAAAATCACATTCTTTATCATACTACTTTTTTTTTTTCACAGAAAGACATAAAGACACAAAATAACAGTAACAAAACTAAAAAAACACACAAAAACAGAAGGCAGCTCTTTTGTGTGTGTGTGTGTGCACGCTCATGTGTGCACGCTCATATGTGCACGCTCATGTGTGCACGCTCATGCGTGTATGCATATCTGTCTGTTGTATGCACTTTTTGGAAAGCTGAATTGTTCTAAACTCCTGTTTTGGTGTTAACATCAGGCGTAGTCTCACATCGCCAGTCCCATCCCCACAGCGCTGGGGAGACAGCGAGGATCGATTCTGCCAAACCGGGGACGATGCTCGCTGTCTACACTAACTGCAAATGGCAGCCTCGGAGGGGCCAGAGAAAGGTGGTGGTAACGGCAATTAAAATGTAGTGAAAGTGAAGCTATAGGGTCCACACTTTGGCCTTGGTTGAACTTTGATAGTGTGTGTTAAAGTGAGAGATGATAGAGAGTCAATGACATGAAAAAGAGACAGAGATCAGGCGTAATGGACTCTCAAAGGAGAATACCGTTTGTTAGATGTCTGTAGATTAAGATCATTTTTTGGGGGGGCTGTTACCCTTATTAGTGACAGTCGATAGGCAGGAAAGGGCAGCTGGAGGGATTTGAACCCTGAGTGCTGAAGGACTCAGCCTACATGGGCCAAACGCGAAAGAAAGGCCTAAAAGGGAATATAACTTACATCATAGAACTAATAGAAAACTTGTGAAAAATTATCAGTTCCAGCCCTGTCAGGAGTGGGATTTGAACCCACGCCTCCATGTGGCGACCAGAAGTCCCTTTGCTCAGGAAGGAGCCACCCTTGAGTCTGGCGCCTTAGACCACTCAGCCATCCTGACACATGTAAGCAGAAATTCAGTCAAAAAACAGTTCAGCACGTTTCCTTCACGATTGTTAAAAGAAGATAAAAATGTGAAAAATCATCAATACTAGCCCTGTCAGGAGTGGGATTTGAACCCTACGCCTCCATGTGGAGACCAGACGACTAGACTCCTAACATTGGACTAAACCTACCTATGTTTTTAAGGACACAGTTGAACAGGAAAACAGACAGTTTCACATGTTAAAAACAAAGATGAAATCTATGTGTCAGGAGTGGGATTTGAACCCACGCCTCCATGTGGAGACCAGAAGTCCCTTTGCTCAGGAAGGAGCCACCCTTGAGTCTGGCGCCTTAGACCACTCGGCCATCCTGACACGTGTAAGCTCAGAGTCAGTCAAAAACCAGTTCAGCACGTTTCCTTCACGGTTGTTAAGAGGATAAAACTTGTGAAAAATCATCAGTTCCAGCCCTGTCAGGAGTGGGATTTGAACCCTACGCCTCCATGTGGAGACCAGACGACTATACTCCTAACATTGGACTAAACCTACCTATGTTTTTAAGGACACAGTTGAACAGGAAAACAGACAGTTTCACATGTTAAAAACAAAGATGAAATCTATGTGTCAGGAGTGGGATTTGAACCCACGCCTCCGTGTGGAGACCAGAAGTCCCTTTGCTCAGGAAGGAGCCACCCTTGAGTCTGGCGCCTTAGACCACTCGGCCATCCTGACACGAGTAAGCTCAGAGTCAGTCAAAAACCAGTTCAGCACGTTTCCTTCACGGTTGTTAAGAGGATAAAACTTGTGAAAAATCATCAGTTCCAGCCCTGTCAGGAGTGGGATTTGAACCCACGCCTCCTTGTGGAGACCAGAAGTCCCTATGCTCAGGAAGGAGCCACCCTTGAGTCTGGCGCCTTAGACCACTCGGCCACCCTGACACACAGCTGCAACAGTAATTCTCCATCCATCCGTCCGTCAGTCCATCCATCCATCCATCCGTGGATCCATCTATAAATCTATCCGTCCGTCCTTCCATCCATCCATCCATCCATCCATCCACCCACCCATCCACCCATCCATCCATCCGTCCATAAATACATCCATCCGTTCGTCCGTCCATCCACCCGCTCATCCATCCATCCATCCGTCAATCTATCCGCCCATCCATCCATCCATCCATCCCTCCATCTATCCACAGGAATGTGACCTGTTTAGTTTAATCTTTAAAGGGATATTCAAACATCTCATTACTACAATGCCTACAGGTGTGTGTGTGTATGTGTGTGAGAGAGAGATGTCAGACGTGAATGATTTATGAGTATGCAAATGAGATTGTTGAACTGTTGAAGGACAGTGAAGAGCAAGACTGTACACACACACACACACACACACACACACAACACACACACACACACACACACACACTATTCTGTCAAAGCCGCCAATCTAAACCTCAGTTTATTCTCCATTTCAAATGTGCAATAATCGTTTCTGTGTTTCTCAGCCAGAGAAAACTCCCATAATCTAAATGAACTGTTTACATTACAGAGAGACATTTAAATGGGGACATTACTAGAAAAACACTGAAAACAACTGCAGCTCTATAGGCTACACTTAATATTTCAGGGAAGGTTTATGAGGGTTGAAGCTTTAAAGATGCTGAGTGTTTTTGCTATTTAATGTGTCTTTTGACCATTATCACATGATATTGAAGCAATAACCACACTTATACAGATATATTTGAATGTCTTAATGTGTCAAATGGGTTTTATGAGGTCCATGAAGTCACAAGAAAGACAGTTGGTTTATCCATCCAATGAATGAATACAGTGCCAAAGATAATAGTAGAGAAGGAATGTAGGCACACTTTAAAGGGTAACTACTGTATTTCCAACCCTAATTTCCTGTGGTTTTGTGTCTAATGGCGTTTTTCCACTGCTGGTAACAGCTTGACATTCTGCGTCCGTTTTCCATTGCAGATTGAGTAACGGCCTCAGCGTGGCTGGTCACCATAGCAACGCGTGAAGATGTAATTTTCAACGCGACTCACAACAGCACGTCGGCTAATCGCCAATGTTTTGTTTCAAAAGAAGCTGAAGGAAGCTACAAAAATCACTGCTGGAAACAACAGGAGTTTGGGAAGTCAGATGGAGTTCAGACGTCGCCATGACGACACCAAAGGGTAAGTTAAGTTTCCTGGTAACGTTAGCTAACATTTGCATGTGTTAGGGGCCCTGTTAGTATTTACTAGTATACGCTATATAAAGTACATGAACTTTAGCAACCATGATTACACACCACAATACGTCTGCTGTGTACTGATTGTGTTTCAGAGCATTCACGTTTTGCATGTTCAATGTCCGACGGGTGAGATCTCTGGTTCTGGTTCTGGTTCTGGTTCTGACCTGCTGGGCTTTGTATAATCTTTATAAGAGTTATGGCTTATGACAACGACTGGGATGCATCTGGGCCAGCAGAGCCGGGACACTGTCACAGGGTGCAGAGGAAGAAGACCGGGATGGACGGGAGGGTTTGATGCTACTTGAAAAGCTAAATAAAAACTTTTCTTTGATATATTGTCTTGTTTTTTTAAAGTAACAGTGTGCAATATTGGAAACAACATAAATCCCCTAATATATAGTATTATAATATATAATATATAGCCCTTAATATTGAACAGTTAAAGTGAGAATAGTGCAGAGAGTAGATAATCTGTCTGGCTAGAATTTTTTTTTAATGTCCCGGTAGTTCCGGACACACACTCCGCACTCTGGTCTGCTAAAAACGCAGCGATCCGACCAATCAGCAGTCTGCAGGTTTCCACGTCACCTTTTGGTATCGCATCAGCTCGCTTAGAACCTCGACTGAGGTAGTACTACATAAAGTACCTGGTAGCAGGTCCCAGGGACTTTTTTTCGTGATGGAAAACCAAAAAAGGCGAGTAGAGTCGAGTAGATACCACGCAGTGGAAAACCGCCATAAGTGACTGATGGGAACAACATTCTTTGACATCGGTCCAGTATCAATCGAGATCCTTACAAAACAAGCTACAATGGAAGTTAATGGGATAATTGTCCAGCTTGTATTTACCTTCACAAAAGTGCTCGTTTTGCCGCTGACCGGCTCAGATTAATATTCTAAGTGTCTGATGACATTATGGAAAGGATCCCTTCAGAGATAGACCTTTAAAACCTCGTTGAGACCTTTCTGTTTAACCAGAAACAGCTCTGAAGCCGCTAGCGCTAAACCCACCAGACTCCATTTAAAAAACAGTACTTTTAGCATGTCTAGAGCCAACATATTTTCACATGTAAATGGGTAAACTATGTGTTTATTTCCACCACAACTAGAGTATTGATGGATGTAAAAGTGGAAAGACAACCCCAAATGGCTTTTCATAGTTATATTTTGTTTCTGTCGACGTGGCACAAAGTGTATTTTACGATAGTAAAATTACTGTTTATTTACATGGAGTCTGGTGCGTTGAGCGAACACAATTTAGAGGATGTTTTTATGTTTAAAAAATGGATCTTACTCTTAGATAGAAAGGTCGACCTCCTTAGAAATCATTTCCATAATGTTGTCAGACACTTAGAATATTAATTTGATCAGTGAAGGTAAATACAAGCTGGACATTTTTTTACTGCAGCTACACACAACACGCCTGTGGTTAATTACAGGGTAAAGTCCGCATGAGCTGCCAGAACCTTTTCTGCTATTTTACAGATTTATTTCTAAGAGCTTCAGGTTATTTTCACTCTGAATCAAAATAGTGCAGTACACAGTATCACAGACCTTACACAAATACGGCCGGATACTCTCACAGCGAGCTCCATTCAAGCGCCTCTGACTCCACGCAGGTGTTATTATTGACATGTTTTTCTATTTCTGTTATGAGCCGACGACGTGAGTGGAAAATAACGACTTTGATTGAGGGTCGTAAAGACTACCTGCCAGCCACGGCTCACTGTAACTCCAGAGCTGCTGCGCTGACCCCTCGATTAAACCTCCACGTCAGTGCCTTGTGCAGCCGTCCCTCAAAGGAAACACAGAGACACAGAGACATGGAGGGAGTCTCACAGAAAGGACGTGAAGTACTACTATGTGGCGCGAAGTACTCGGCCACGTCTGCGATCAAAATGGCCGCTATTCATTTTAAAAGACTCTTCGTTCACACTGAAACGTGAGATATGGCGTCTTCAAGATGCAAAGATTTGGAGGTTGGAGTCATGGAAACCAGATGAAATTTTCATATTTACTTGCATCAGCGTGCAGTGCTACTGCAGTACTTGAGTTTTTTTATTGTCTCCGACTCGTTGGTATTTGCACTCACTACCATTGGTCTCGCCAAATATTCTAGCTGGTCTTGACCGAGTCCAGCTTTTACACTCTGCTGTATATACAGTATATATGAACATATCACAGTAGCAGCTCCCCCATGTCTTCTTCTTTTACTAAATGGCCTCCAGATTTTTTCATGCACCCCTAATTTGCCTCAAAATGGATGGATGGATGGATGGATAGATAGATGGATAGACTCTATTAATCCCAAACTGGGAAATGACTGTCTTACAGCGGCAAGTTACAAGGACATGCTCACACACACACACACACACACACACACACACATGCACACACACACACACGAACGCAGGCAGGCACGCACTCACCACACACACACACACACACACATGCACACCCACACACACGCACTCAGGCAGGCACGCACGCACTCACCACACACACACACAAATACACACACACACGCACACACGCATGCACGCACTCACCACACACACACACACACACACATGCATATACACTCACCGGCCACTTTATTAGGTACCCCATGCTAGTAACGGGTTGGACCCCCTTTTGCCTTCAGAACTGCCTCAATTCTTCGTGGCATAGATTCAACAAGGTGCTGGAAGCATTCCTCAGGGAGTTTGGTCCATATTGACATGATGGCATCACACAGTTGCCGCAGATTTGTCGGCTGCACATCCATGATGCGAATCTCCCGTTCCACCACATCCCAAAGATGCTCTATTGGATTGAGATCTGGTGACTGTGGAGGCCATTTGAGTACAGCGAACTCATTGTCATGTTCGAGAAACCAGTCTGAGATGATTCCAGCTTTATGACATGGCGCATTATCCTGCTGAAAGTAGCCATCAGAAGTTGGGTACATTGTGGTCATAAAGGGATGGACATGGTCAGCAACAATACTCAGGTAGGCTGTGGCGTTGCAACGATGGTCAATTGGTACCAAGGGGCCCAAAGAGTGCCAAGAAAATATTCCCCACACCATGACACCACCACCACCAGCCTGAACCGTTGATACAAGGCAGGATGGATCCATGCTTTCATGTTGTAGACGCCAAATTCTGACCCTACCATCCGAACGTCGCAGCAGAAATCGAGACTCATCAGACCTGGCAACGTTTTTCCAATCTTCTATTGTCCAATTTCGATGAGCTTGTGCAAATTGTAGCCTCACTTTCCTGTTCTTAGCTGAAAGGAGTGGCACCCGGTGTGGTCTTCTGCTGCTGTAGCCCATCTGCCTCAAAGTTCGACGTACTGTGCGTTCAGAGATGCTCTTCTGCCCACCTTGGTTGTAACGGGTGGTAATTTGAGTCACTGTTGCCCTTCTATCAGCTCGAACCAGTCTGGCCATTCTCCTCTGACCTCTGGCATCAACAAGGCATTTCCGCCCACAGAACTGCCGCTCACTGGATGTTTTTTCTTTTTCGGACCATTCTCTGTAAACCCTAGAGATGGTTGTGCGTGAAAATCCCAGTAGATTAGCAGTTTCTGAAATACTCAGACCAGCCCTTCTGGCACCAACAATCATGCCACGTTCAAAGTCACTCAAATCACCTTTCTTCCCCATACTGATGCTCGGTTTGAACTGCAGGAGATTGTCTTGACCATGTCTACATGCCTAAATGCACTGAGTTGCCGCCATGTGATTGGCTGCTTAGAAATTAAGTGTTAACGAGCAGTTGGACAGGTGTACCTAATAAAGTGGCCGGTGAGTGTATATCCATGTATATACAGTATATACTGTACATACACCCCACCCAAAAACATACACACACCCACCCACCCACCCACACACACGCACATACACACACACACATACGCGCACACACACGCACAAACACACGCACACACACACAGATCTAAACACCAGAACAATATACTTAGAGGAATGAAATGAATGTAGAAAAACAAGAAGAGCCGTCCATCATATTGCCCCCGTCCATCATATATATGTATATATATATACATATATACATGCAATGTGCATGTGTGTGTGTATGTATGTGTCTGTGTGTGTATGTGTGTGTGTGTGTGTGTGTGTGTGTATGTATGTGTGTGTGTGTGTGTGTGTGTGTGTGTGTCTGTGTATGTATGTGTGTGTGTGTGTGTGTGTGTGTCTGTGTATGTGTGTGTGTGTGTGTATGTATGTGTGTGTGTGTGTGTGTGTGTGTGTGTCTGTGTATGTATGTGTGTGTGTGTATGTATGTGTCTGTGTGTGTATGTATGTGTCTGTGTGTGTGTGTCTGTGTATGTGTGTGTGTGTGTGTGTGTGTGTGTGTGTGTGTGTGTGTGTGTGAAATATGGCCGGCTGTGATTGCAGAGGACTGTGAAACAAAGAGCAGGTAGATTGATGATTGATTAGCTGCGTCCGTCTGGCAGACTGAGCCTCATTGGCAGACGTCACTTTGATGAATTACACCGCTGAGAAAAACACACTGCACTCTGATTACTGCCAGCAAGGCTACGTGTGTGTGTGTGTATGTGTATGTGTGTGTGTGTGTGTGTATATCTGTGTGTGTGTGTGTGTGTGTGTGTGTCCTAGGGTTGACGGCATGTACATAGCCTTTGTTAGGGTCTGCATGTACAGTGCATGTTGCTGCTGATATGACTGTGAATCACTCTGCAGGGATGCTTTTAGTGGATGTTGCCGGCGTTTCCGTGGTAATCCGCCTCCTGTGCTTCCACATTACACGCATCCAAAAGCCGTGTTTAGTATTCTGCCTCGGAGGAAGCGGTGCACCCCCATAGGTCTGGCCCAAGGTCCTACGCCACTCGTAAACAGAGGGCGATTTGTTCATGTTTAACTAGATGGATGACAGTTGCATGTTGGGTATTCTCAGTCTCTCAGCTCGACCTGTCGCGGGATGAATCATTTATTTATTTATTTATCCCGATAAAGGCCGCGCTGTTTCTTTTGATCTGGCAAAGATCAGGATTTGACTGACGCATTCAAATTAAGGGGCAGTTTATTAAATGAAACGTTTCGGAGGCAACAAAGAGGCCAACGTCAGCGTTTGAAGGCTGATGTTGATGCAAGCTGCTGATAACATGAGCTGGAAGTATTAAATTAGCTATATTTTTAAAGCAAGACAAGCTAGTTTTATCCATATTTTATTTCTTTGTCATGGTGTGCGTTAGTCTCTAAATGCTGTTTTTCACCAACAAACTTCGAGCTGGAAAGCTTTATTAGATCGCTTTATTAGATTAGAAAACTTTATCTTCATTTTGTTGTAACTATTTTGGGAAATAAAAACCCTAACTTTTGAATTTCTCTTGTGACTCCTCTTGCTTGACTGCTTGGTCCCCCCACAAAGACCCTGGTTTTAACAACCCACAGCTGGATAGATGGCAGACCCTAGTCCAGACTACTGTTGTGGTTACTCAACATATACAATAAATATGCAATGCCACGCCAGGAGTGTCACCACTCAAGGACTAAATACGTAGAATATAATCCCGAGATGTCAAGGTCAAGGAGTCTTTATTACCCCCGAGGGGCAATTTGTTGTGCAGCAGCATGTAACACACAGGTTATACAAGACAACAGCCATACATCTAAAAACAAGATAAATACTACTACAGGGAAGACCACACCTCACATTGACTTATTAAGAAAGCCTACAGCAGCAGGGACAACAGAGTTTGTGTGTCTGTTTGTCCTGCATGTAGGCTTTAGACTGAATCTGCAGCCAGACGGCAACAAAATGAAGCAGCTGTTCAGGGGGGCTAGGGTCTGTTCAGGGGGGACTAGGGTCTGTTCAGGGGGGACTAGGGTCTGTTCAGGGGGGGCTAGGGTCTGTTCAGGGGGGGCTAGGGTCTGTTCAGGGGGGGCTAGGGTCTGTTCAGGGGGAGCTAGGGTCTGTTCAGGGGGGACTAGGGTCTGTTCAGGGGGAGCTAGGGTCTGTTCAGGGGGGACTAGGGTCGGTTCAGGGGGGGCTAGGGTCTGTTCAGGGGGGGCTAGGGTCTGTTCAGGGGGGACTAGGGTCTGTTCAGGGGGGGGTAGGGTCTGTTCAGGGGGGGCTAGGCTCTGTTCAGGGGGCGCTAGGGTCTGTTCAGGGGGGGCTAGGGTCTGTTCAGGGGGGACTAGGGTCTGTTCAGGGGGGGCTAGGGTCTGTTCAGGGGGGGCTAGGGTCTGTTCAGGGGGGGCTAGGGTCTGTTCAGGGAGGGACTAGAGTCTGTTCAGGGGGGGCTAGAGTCTGTTCAGGGGGGGCTAGGGTCTGTTCAGGGGGAGCTAGGGTCTGTTCAGGGGGGCTAGGGTCTGTTCAGGGGGGGCTAGGGTCTGTTCAGGGGGGACTAGGGTCGGTTCAGGGGGGGCTAGAGTCTGTTCAGGGAGGGCTAGGGTCTGTTCAGGGGGGGCTAGGGTCTGTTCAGGGGGAGCTAGGGTCTGTTCAGGGGGGGCTAAGGTCTGTTCAGGGGGGACTAGGGTCGGTTCAGGGGGGGCTAGGGTCTGTTCAGGGGTGACTAGGGTCTGTTCAGGGGGGGCTAGGGTCTGTTCAGGGGGGGGGGGTCTGTTCAGGGGGGACTAGGGTCTGTTCAGGAGTGACTAGGGTCTGTTCAGGGGGGACTAGGGTCTGTTCAGGGGGGACTAGGGTCTGTTCAGGGGGGACTAGGGTCTGTTCAGGGGGGGCTAGGGTCTGTTCAGGGGGGGCTAGGGTCTGTTCAGGAGTGACTAGAGTCTGTTCAGGGGGGGCTAGGGTCTGTTCAGGGGGGACTAAGGTCTGTTCAGGGGGGGCTAGGGTCTGTTCAGGGGGGGCTAGGGTCTGTTCAGGGGGGACTAGGGTCTGTTCAGGGGGGGCTAGGGTCTGTTCAGGGGGGACTAGGGTCTGTTCAGGGGGGGCTAGGGTCTGTTCAGGGGGGGCTAGGGTCTGTTCAGGGGGGGCTAGGCTCTGTTCAGGGGGGGCTAGGGTCTGTTCAGGGGGGACTAGAGTCTGTTCAGGGGGGGCTAGAGTCTGTTCAGGGGGGGCTAGGGTCTGTTCAGGGGGGGCTAGGGTCTGTTCAGGGGGGACTAGGGTCTGTTCAGGGGGGGCTAGGGTCTGTTCAGGGGGGGCTAGGGTCTGTTCAGGGGGGACTAGGGTCTGTTCAGGGGGGGCTAGGGTCTGTTCAGGGGGGGCTAGGCTCTGTTCAGGGGGGGCTAGGGTCTGTTCAGGGGGGGACTAGAGTCTGTTCAGGGGGGGCTAGAGTCTGTTCAGGGGGGGCTAGGGTCTGTTCAGGGGGGGCTAGGGTCGGCCAGGACTGACTGGGCCTTCTTGAGGGACCTGGTCTCACAGACAGAGTTTAGGTCAGCCAGAGGGTTGGGGGACATCTCGCCACACACCTTAACTATATATTGCAGCCTGTTGTTGTTTTTAAGCGTGAGGGACCCAAACCAGCTCACAAAGGCAAAAGAAAGAATAGATTCAATAAAACAACAATAAAACATCCTCATAAAAGTTAAAATTGCGAAGTTTACGATAAAAAAACATGCGTTGATGTGATTTCTTACAGACAGCGTCAGCTTGTGGCTCGAAGGTGAGTTTGTCATCGATTATAAAACCGAGGTATTTGTATTGCTTCACCACTTCTATAGCTTGATCTTTAATGAGAGTGGAAGTGTGACTCTCCATTGCTGTGTTCTGGCCTCTGCAGTTCGCCGGCTCTTAGTGTGAATGAGGTTTGAATACGAGGACAAACCTGTGTAACCGCCGCTCCTGAACGCCCCTCCGTCCTCGACCTCGGCCGACCTGAGCGCTGCGTGCAGGCGTGGACGCAGAACGTCCTGTCTAGCATTTCGCCCCACGGCTGCTGCAGAAAAACAAGAAGCGCACTCAGCAATGTTTCCCGGAGAAATGAATATCTGCAGGTATGATGTTACAGAATATGTGGATGCTGCTTTCATCTGTGACCCGTCCTTCGAGCTACGCTGGGGAAACACACCGAAGCCATAAATCAAAAGGAAGGTGTTCTCTTCAAGCAGAAAAGTAATAGGAAAAAACAAACACTGGTGTAGTTTGTTGCTTTTAAATATTGAAATGAACTCCAGAGCCACCTCTACACACAATAACACAGTAACAGTATAAATGGGAATTTAGGAAGTTACATTTTCTGATGACACTGTAGCATCTAATGTAAAGGTTTTATGTGCCAAAAATATGTTTATATTTAGAAATGTGTGTGCTAAAACACAGTACTACCTTCTTTATTTTGATTACTATCCCTGGATGCAGTAACTATAGCTGTCCACTGCTCCTAATACTTAGGTTAGATGCAGTAATATTACATGCATAATATACAGTACATGATACATGCGTGTATGTGACGATTAAGGAATAAAGTTTAGTACATCATACAGTGGCTTGAGAAAGTTTACACACCCAGGATAAAGTTGATTAAAAAGAAGAATAAAAAAACATCTTTTGGAAATTGATCTCGATGCATTAATTGCCTTAAAAATGTAGGAAAATCCGACCTTTAAGGACACCAATTTTCTTTGTGAATGAATAATGTTTCATAAATAAATAAATGTTCTTCTTTAAAATACAGGGGCATAAGTATACACCCCCCTATGTTAAAATACAGGGGGCATAAGTATACACCCCCCTATGTTAAAATACAGGGGGCATAAGTATACACCCCCCTATGTTAAAATACAGGGGCATAAGTATACACCCCCCTATGTTAAAATACAGGGGGCCTAAGTATACACCCCCTATGTTAAAATACAGGGGGCATAAGTATACACCCCCCTATGTTAAAATACAGGGGGCATAAGTATACACCCCCTATTTTAAAATACAGGGGCATAAGTATACACCCCCCTATGTTAAAATACAGGGGGCATAAGTATACACCCCCTATGTTAAAATACAGGAGGTATAAGTATACACCCCCCTATGTTAAAATACAGGGGGCATAAGTATACACCCCCCTATGTTAAAATACAGGGGGCATAAGTATACACCCCCCTATGTTAAAATACAGGGGGCATAAGTATACACCCCCCTATGTTAAAATACAGGGGGCATAAGTATACACCCCCCTATGTTAAAATACAGGGGCATAAGTATACACCCCCCTATGTTAAAATACAGGGGGCATCAGCTGCCGAGTTGAGTGGACGCTGGCGCGTTTTGCAGCCGCTGCTCTCCGGTTAACTATTTTGAAGTTATTTTAACGGTTTTGTGGATCACTGGGCCGTGTATTTGCACTCAAGCGAGAGCATAGGCCTTCGCTTTCGCTTGAACGTCTAAACTTTTGTTGTTATTCCGATGTTTGGTGTCTGAGTGTGGTGAACTAACCTCGTTCTCCACCTGTCATCTCAACTCCACGCGGTTGCTGCTGTTGGCTAGCTGCCCGCTGCCGTCCATAATGTGGGCTTACAAGTTTTACATGTGGTTTATCCTCCTCTGGACTGTCCTTTCAATCCTACATCGACCTGGTGCCGGTCTGACCCAGTACACAGCGGCTGATCTCCTCCTGCTCCGCGGGCTTCTGACTGTGCCTCTACCCCCGTTGGTTCTTCAGCTACACCCTGAGATCGCGCTCCTTCCCCGCCGGAGATACATCCACCGCGGATCTCGCCGGAATTTCCACCTTGATGACTCCAATCCAATAACTTCATTCTGGTCCACTTCTCGCCGTTCCCGCCGATGCTCCCCCCGGGCCGCGGACCGCGGTTCGCTTGCTAACCTGGCTAGGGTAGCAAGCCCCGCCCCCGGCTACAACAACTCTGCTGTCAACTTTGGTCTCCTGAATGTCCGCTCTCTCACAGACAAGGGTCAGCTCATCCAGGATCTTCTCACTGACCGTAAGCTGGACTTCCTCTGTCTCACGGAGACCTGGCAACAACCCCGTGACTTCTCTCAGCTCAACGCCTCCACTCCACCTGGGTTTGTTTACCATTCTCATCCTCGTGGCTCTGGCCGCGGGGGAGGTCTCGCGCTACTCTATCGCGAGAAGTGGAAGATGTTGCCAGTTTCCACTCCAGTTTTCCGCTCTATGGAATGCGTTGTATTCAAATTGCCTGGTCCCACTCCCATAGTTATTGCCACAGTCTACCGCCCCCCCAAACCACACAGCGACTTTTTAAACGAATTCTCCATACTACTTACCCACCTCTCTACTCTTTCTCCTAATGTCATTCTCCTAGGTGATTTTAATATTCATATGGACAATATAAACCTTCCACTCACCAAAGACTTTACCTCCTGTCTAGACAGTTCTGGATTCCATCAGTATGTTGATTTCCCCACACACACAAAAGGACATTCACTGGATTTGATTTGCTGCTCTGGCTTAATCCCCTCCAACTGTTCTGCTGATGATGTTCACATTTCTGATCATTTTCTTTTGACCTTCAATATCTCACTGTCTCTCTCTGTGATCAAGCCAGTCCGCCAGATTTCTTTTCGTAATATTAAAAACATAAATACGGACATCCTATCCTCCCACATTGACAACTTGTCTATCCCTGATCTTTCCTCTCCAGACCACCTTGTCACCCATTATAACTCTGGACTTTGCAATATTCTTAACCTCCTTGCCCCTCTCAAAACCCGATCTGTGTCCTTTTCCCGTTCTGCCCCTTGGTTTTCATCTGAGCTCCGCCTCATGAAAGCCAAAGGTCGCCAACTTGAACGCCTCTACAAAAAAACTGGTCTCTCCATTCACAAAGAAATGCATAAATCTCATCTTCTTCATTACTCAAACTCAATAGCCGTGACTAAATCAAACTACTATTCTGACCTCATCTGCTCCAACGAAGGAAACTCCAGGACTCTCTTTTCAATACTCCATAATACTTTTAATCCCCCCGATTCCCTACCTTCTCACATGTACTCAGTTGAGACTTGTAATTCATTGGTTGTCTTTTTTAATGAAAAAATCAACTCCATTCACCAGCAATTACATTTGACCCCCTTGCCTTCCCCTCCCCCTTTGCCCCTCCCCAATAGCCAGTCATTTTGCTGCTTTCTACTGCCCACCCCCTCCGAAATTTCTGATTTCATTCGTAAATCCAAGTCCTCAACCTGTTCTCTTGACCCCCTCCCCACAGCTCTGGTCAAAACCTGTCTCACTTCCCTCCTCCCCTTCATAACTTCCATTATTCATTCCTCTCTCTCCTCTGGTATTGTCCCCTCACTTTTCAAAACAGCATCTGTCTCACCGATTCTGAAAAAACCTGGTTCAGATCCCACTAACTATAATAATCTTCGTCCTATCTCTAATCTTCCCTTTATTTCTAAAATACTTGAAAAAATAGTGTCTGTTCAACTCCATGCCTTTCTTACCCTTAACAGTCTTTACGAACCTTTCCAGTCCGGTTTTCGCCCCTCCCATAGTACTGAAACTGCCCTAATAAAAATCACCAATGATCTCCTCACAGCTGCTGATTCCGGACTCATCTCTATCCTCATCCTCCTTGATCTTAGTGCGGCCTTCGATACCATTTCTCACTCCATTCTCCTCAATAGACTATCTTCTCTCGGCATCTCTCACACCCCTCTTGACTGGTTCCGCTCATATCTCTCCGACCGCACTCAGTTTATTCAACTCAAATCTTTCACATCCCACCCTTCCCCTGTTACAACTGGCGTCCCTCAAGGTTCAGTTCTTGGCCCCCTCCTTTTCATCACCTACCTACTTCCCCTTGGCAATATCTTCCGCAAATTCAACATTCATTTTCATTGTTACGCAGATGACACCCAGCTCTACTTATCTAGCAAACCCACCTCCTTGCTCCCCCCCTTGTCCCTTACTAACTGCTTACTTGAAATTAAAGACTGGTTCACCTCAAACTTCCTTAAACTAAACAGTGATAAAACTGAACTCCTCCTTGTAGCCACCAAATCCACCCTTTCCAAAATCAATAGTTTCACTCTTCCTATTGACAACTCCTTGGTCTCCCCTTCCCTTCAGGTCAAGAGTCTGGGTGTCATCCTTGACTCCTCCCTCTCCTTTCAGTCACACATAAATAATATCTGCCGGTCTGCATACTTCCACCTACGTAATGTTAACCGCCTCCGTCCGTCCCTTACCACTCACACCGCCTCCATCCTTATCCACAGCCTCATCACCTCCCGCCTTGATTACTGTAACTCCCTTCTTTTTGGCCTTCCTCAAAAATCCCTCCATAAACTTCAACTTCTTCAGAACTCAGCAGCTCGTGTCATCACCAGAACCCCGTCTTTTCATCATATAACCCCTGTCCTTCAGCAGCTCCATTGGCTTCCAGTTCAATTCAGAATACAATTTAAAATCCTTCTCTATACTTTCAAAGCCATCCATAACCTTGCTCCTCCATATCTATCAGAACTCCTTCACATCGCCGTTCCCTCCCGCTCCCTCAGATCCTCCTCCTCTATCCACCTCACTGTCCCCCCAGCTCGACTTGTCACCATGGGGAACAGAGCCTTCAGCCGCTCTGCTCCCCAGCTCTGGAACTCACTCCCACCTGACCTCCGCAATATCGACTCTCTCCCCCTGTTCAAAACTAGACTCAAAACCCATCTGTTCCAGCTTGCTTATTTGTAAATACACTGTCCCTGTAATTTGTTTTGCCTTGTTTTGTTTTGTTTTGCTTTATTTTGTTATAACTCTGTTCCCTCTATTTCGCTTTTTTGTCTGTAAAGCGACCTTGAGTGTTAAGAAAGGCGCTGTTAAATAAAATGTATTATTATTATTATTATTATACACCCCCTATGTTAAAATACAGGGGGCATAAGTATACACCCCCCTATGTTAAAATACAGGGGGCATAAGTATACACCCCCCTATGTTAAAATACAGGGGCATAAGTATACACCCCCCTATGTTAAAATACAGGGGGCATAAGTATACACCCCCTATGTTAAAATACAGGGGGCATAAGTATACACCCCCCTATGTTAAAATACAGGGGCATAAGTATACACCCCCCTATGTTAAAATACAGGGGCATAAGTATACACCCCCCTATGTTAAAATACAGGGGGCATAAGTATACACCCCCTATGTTAAAATACAGGGGCATAAGTATACACCCCCCTATGTTAAAATACAGGGGGCATAAGTATACACCCCCTATGTTAAAATACAGGGGGCATAAGTATACACCCCCCTATGTTAAAATACAGGGGCATAAGTATACACCCCCCTATGTTAAAATACAGGGGGCATAAGTATACACCCCCCTATGTTAAAATACAGGGGGCATAAGTATACACCCCCCTATGTTAAAATACAGGGGGCATAAGTATACACCCCCCTATGTTAAAATACAGGGGTACATAAGTATACACCCCCCTATGTTAAAATACAGGGGGCATAAGTATACACCCCCCTATGTTAAAATACAGGGGGCATAAGTATACACCCCCCTATGTTAAAATACAGGGGCATAAGTATACACCCCCCTATGTTAAAATACAGGGGGCATAAGTATACACCCCCTATGTTAAAACACAGGGGCATAAGTATACACCCCCCTATGTTAAAATACAGGGGCATAAGTATACACCCCCTATGTTAAAATACAGGGGCATAAGTATACACCCCCCTATGTTAAAATACAGGGGCATAAGTATACACCCCCCTATGTTAAAATACAGGGGCATAAGTATACACCCCCCTATGTTAAGATACAGGGGCATAAGTATACACCCCCCTATGTTAAAATACAGGGGCATAAGTATACACCCCCCTATGTTAAAATACAGGGGCATAAGTATACACCCCCCTATGTTAAAATACAGGGGCATAAGTATACACCCCCTATGTTAAAATACAGCGGGCATAAGTATACACCCCCCTATGTTAAAATACAAGGGGCATAAGTATACACCCCCCTATGTTAAAAAACAGGGGCATAAGTATACACCCCCCTATGTTAAAACACAGGGGCATAAGTATACACCCCGTATGTTAAAATACAGGGGCATAAGTATACACCCCCCTATGTTAAAATACAGGGGGCATAAGTATACACCCCCCTATGTTAAAATACAGGGGGCATAAGTATACATCCCCTATGTTAAAATACAGGGGGCATAAGTATACACCCCCCTATGTTAAAATACAGGGGGCATAAGTATACACCCCCCTATGTTAAAATACAGGGGGCATAAGTATACACCCCCCTATGTTAAAATACAAGGACATAAGTACACACCCCCCTATGTTAAAATACAAGGACACAAGTACACACCCCCCTATGTTAAAATACAAGGACATAAGTATACACCCCCCTATGTTAAAATACAGGGGACATAAGTATACACCCCCCTATGTTAAAATACAGGGGACATAAGTATACACCCCCCTATGTTAAAATACAAGGACACAAGTACACACCCCCCTATGTTAAAATACAAGGACATAAGTATACACCCCCCTATGTTAAAATACAGGGGACATAAGTATACACCCCCCTATGTTAAAATACAGGGGACATAAGTATACACCCCCCTATGTTAAAATACAAGGACATAAGTATACACCCCCCTATGTTAAAATACAGGGGACATAAGTATACACCCCCCTATGTTAAAATACAGGGGACATAAGTATACACCCCCCTATGTTAAAATACAGGGGCATAAGTATACACCCCCCTATGTTAAAATACAAGGACATAAGTATACACCCCCCTATGTTAAAATACAAGGACATAAGTATACACCCCCCTATGTTAAAATACAGGGGCATAAGTATACACCCCCCTATGTTAAAATACAGGCCGCTGTAAGTATGTCATAATCATGACTGTAGTACTTCAGTATTTACACGTACTTGCAAATAAGGATGCGATCCTTTCGAGAAGTGTTATTTTAATTGATCGTAGTTTTTATTTCCCTTCTTCTGCCGCGGAGTATGACACTTGATGTTGTCCTCAAACTAAACAACCAACAAATAAAAACATCCTTACAGTTTTCACACAGCGCCCGTAAAAATGACAAATACAACAGCAACGAGATTCAGAGGTCTGTTCCACAATATTAAACCACTTTCACTTTTATAATTACAATTAAAAGTTACACAGTAATATAACAATGTGTGGAAGTTAAGGCTTTATAATGGCAATATTATTTGATTATTTCTTGAGTTTCTGAAAGGTTTATGGAGTTATAAACAGAACAACACAGGAACAACTTTAACTTCATGAGGATTATGAGAAATAGCAGCGGATGTCGTGACAGACAGCTATACGAGTATATTTGTGAACTTAAAGCTATGGAAGCCCATTCCTTCATCCAATATAGAATAAAAAAAAATAATAATAATAATAATTAATTGCAGAAAACTTTGATTCAGTACTATTAACCATTTTAAGCAACTTTCATGTAACCTGAGTTACAGTTTAGATACAGAAAAGAGCAAAAAACAACTTTATTAATACAATGTTCCAGAAAAAACTTTAACTTTACAAGTAATTCATTTTAGACTTATGAGTGCGTGAGGAATGTTTTTGGAGAATGTGTCCTAATTATGACAAGATGTCTTAATATTGACTTCTGTTTAACCCTCGTGTTGTCCTCGCAGCAAACTGACCCGTTTCAAATGGTTTTATATCAGAAATATGGATTTCTTTCAACCAAATTGCCCAAAAATAACATGGATGATTCCATGCAACATTCTTCAGGTGACATTAATGATTACTTAATTTAATTTTTTGGTTGTTTTATTGAATCTTATAGCATTTGAATTCTTTTTTTTAATGGTTTCAAATCCAGTATCCGGACCAAACTTTGACATCTACCCGTCTGTGATCCACTCAACATCCTCTGATCTGAACTATCTGTCAAAATAATTCATAATTTCTGTCTTTTTAACTAAAAACAAATGTATAATTTGATGTAAATGAGGTTTGTTGACCATGAATTCCAAGAATAAGTGTAAAACCCTTTATTAAACCAGCTCATGTTTTTAAAAAAAGCACCAAAAGCTGGAAAAAAGTGACAAATAAATCAGAAAAAGTGACAAAAACATCAGAAAAGCACAAAGAAATGTTCATTTTTAATTTTGACCTGGAAGGACAAGTTCATGTCAACGGGAAGACAACACGAGGGATAAATCATACAAATATTTGGCGGTAATTGGCTTCCATTGAAATACAGACAACATCTAGATTTTGTTCTTTGAGACCACAGTGTGACGGAAAGAAAGACTAATGTCAGGATTTTGATGAAGTGATAGTAACGCCGCTGTGAGGTTAAAGGAACACGCTCATATTTTGGGTAGAAATTAGTTCAAAAGAACCAAAATTAAAAACCCATTTATTTGACATACATTTCTCATGTTTGCTGAACATGAAAATATCAGCGTGTTCCTCCACAATAAAAGCTTAAGTTACAGGTTAAGTTACATTAGCACTGAGGTTATGTGTTAAATAGGTCATTTGCGCTCTGCTGATTGGCTGTTGGCCAGGCAACGAGTGGGCGGGCCCATGTGTGTGTGTGTGTGTGTATGTATGTGTGTGTGTGTGTGTGTGTGTGGGGGGTTCAGGCCGTGGCAGTGGCGCCGTCTCTTTTGCCGATCTGACAGTAGAGAATCATGGAGAAGACCATGCCGAAAATCTGCAGGAAGAGAAAAAAACTGTTTGAACAAATGTTTCTGGTGTGTGTGGAGTGTGTGTGTGTGTGGAGTGTGTGTGTGTGTGGAGTGTGTGTGGAGTGTGTGTGTGTGTGTTTGTGTGGTGTGGTGCGTGCGTGTGTGTGTGGTGTCTGTCTGTGTGTGTGGTGCGTGCGTGGTGTGTGTAGGTGCGTGCATGCGTGTGTGTGTGTGTGTGTGCGTGCGTACATGCGTGCTGTGGTGTGGTATCTGTGTATGTGTGTGTGCGTGCGTACATGCGTGCTGTGGTGTGGTATCTGTGTATGTGTGTGTGCGTGCGTACATGCGTGCTGTGGTGTGGTATCTGTGTATGTGTGTGTGTGTGTATGTGTGTGTGTATGTGTGTGCGTGCATGCCTGCGTGCATGTGTGTGTGGTGTGTGCGTGCATGTGTGTGTGTACGTGCTGTGGTGCGTGCGTGTGTGTGTATATGTGTGCGTGTGTATGTGTGCGTGTGTGTGCGTGCGTACGTGCGTGCGTGCTGTGGTATCTGTGTATGTGTGTGCGTGCATGCCTGCGTGCATGTGTGTGTGGTGTGTGTGTGTACGTGCTGTGGTGTGTGTGCGTGCGTGTGTGTATGTGTGTATATGTGTGCGTGTGTGTATATGTGTGTGTGTGTATATGTGTGTGTATATGTGTGCGTGTGTGTGTGTATATGTGTGCGTGTGTGTGTATATGTGTGTGTGTGTGTGTGTATATGTGTGTGTGTGTGTGTGTGTGCGCTAACCAGCAGGACGGCGATTCCAAAGGCGACGCCCAGCACGATGTTCATGTTGCTCTTCATCAGGCTGATGATTTTAGTGGAGCAGGGCTGCAGAGGAGACCAGGACGTCATTATAATCATTAATATTATTAATATCATTATTATTAATATAATTAATATTATTATTAATATTATTATTATGTAATATTAACCATGTGTGTGCCAGATCATTCGGGCTGTACCAAATTCGCTTCAAAACTTTTCAGTTCGCACACACAACTCACACGCACACACACACCACCACACCACACACACAACTCACACGCACACACACACCACCACACCACACACACACCACCCCTGCACCACACACACACGCACACGCACCACACACACACCACCCCTGCACCACACACGCACCGCACACCACCACACCACACACACACCACACACACGCACCGCACCACACACACGCACCACACACACACCACCCCTGCACCACACACCCACACGCACCACACACACCACACACGCGCACACACAACACACACACCACCACACATGCACACCACCACACACGCACGCACACACACCACATGCACCACACACACTCACACACACACACACACGCACCACACCACACACACCACACACACCCACCACACCACATGCATGCACGCACACACGCACCTGCACCACACACACACACACACACCACATGCACGCACGCATACACACACACGTGCAAATTACGTGCAAAGTTCACAGCTTAAAAGAACACAGAAACAACTAAAAACACTGTGGAAAAGTCAAGATATTAGTTTTATGAATGAAGATTAAATAAATGCTTATATGGGTGTGCAGAGCATGTAGCATGAGAAATATAAATATCTAGATACTAGTGTTGTCCTCCCGGGTCAAAAACTGACAAAAATCTAACATTTTCGTCCCTTTTTCAGACTTTTTTTGAGTTTCCACTAACACCACCTTACTAGTTTTACTACTTTTTGGAATTCATGCTCAATACTCCTCATTTATATAGAACTATATCTAATATTTGAGTTAAAAAAGCAGAAATTATGAATTATTTTGAGTAATAGTTAAGATCAGAGGAATGAAAGTGATCAGTTGGAAGGAATCCAATCCATTTTATGTGGTAATATGATTAAAAAGAAACTCATATTTCAGATATAGACATTTTTTAAAGGGGTCAGATTTGACCCGAGGACAACAGGAGGGTTAAATGTCTGTGGGGGATACTGAGTCCTGGTCTCACCTCGGAGTAGATAGCCTGGGACTTGCAGTCTGCTACGGTGGCGTTGCAGCGGCAGGAGTCGGGAATCTTGGTCCAGTCGGACGGGCCCTTCAACAGACCGCAACACTGCAACTGGAAGGAGAAACACGGAGCAGGTCATCCAATAGATAACTAGCAGGGAGCAGGTCATCCAATAGATAACTAACAGGGAGCAGGTCATCCAATAGATAACTAGCAGGGAGCAGGTCATCCAATAGATAACTAGCAGGGAGCAGGTCATCCAATAGATAACTAGCAGGGAGCAGGTCATCCAATAGATAACTAACAGGGAGCAGGTCATCCAATAGATAACTAACAGGGAGCAGGTCATCCAATAGATAACTAGCAGGGAGCAGGTCATCCAATAGATAACTAACAGGGAGCAGGTCATCCAATAGATAACTAACAGGGAGCAGGTCATCCAATAGATAACTAGCAGGGAGCAGGTCATCCAATAGATAACTAGCAGGGAGCAGGTCATCCAATAGATAACTAACAGGGAGCAGGTCATCCAATAGATAACTAACAGGGAGCAGGTCATCCAATAGATAACTAGCAGGGAGCAGGTCATCCAATAGATAACTAGCAGGGAGCAGGTCATCCAATAGATAACTAACAGGGAGCAGGTCATCCAATAGATAACTAACAGGGAGCAGGTCATCCAATAGATAACTAACAGGGAGCAGGTCATCCAATAGATAACTAGCAGGGAGCAGGTCATCCAATAGATAACTAACAGGGAGCAGGTCATCCAATAGATAACTAACAGGGAGCAGGTCATCCAATAGATAACTAGCAGGGAGCAGGTCATCCAATAGATAACTAACAGGGAGCAGGTCATCCAATAGATAACTAACAGGGAGCAGGTCATCCAATAGATAACTAGCAGGGAGCAGGTCATCCAATAGATAACTAGCAGGGAGCAGGTCATCCAATAGATAACTAACAGGGAGCAGGTCATCCAATAGATAACTAACAGGGAGCAGGTCATCCAATAGATAACTAGCAGGGAGCAGGTCATCCAATAGATAACTAGCAGGGAGCAGGTCATCCAATAGATAACTAACAGGGAGCAGGTCATCCAATAGATAACTAGCAGGGAGCAGGTCATCCAATAGATAACTAGCAGGGAGCAGGTCATCCAATAGATAACTAACAGGGAGCAGGTCATCCAATAGATAACTAGCAGGGAGCAGGTCATCCAATAGATAACTGAGGCCACACTGGTGCTTCATTTCAGATTACTACGAGCAACTATTCATTGATTCGGTCATTTTTAAAGCAGAAATACTAAATATTCTGTGTGTGTGTGTGTGTGTGTGTGTGTGTGTGTGTGTGTGTGTGTGTGTAATTATACCTCCCGCTGCAGCTCCTCCACGTCTGCTATCACATCAGGCGGTTGGTTTGACAGTGGGAGGAGTTTAGACAGATTCTCCTTCACCAAGTCATTAACCTGCACAAATATAAACACACACACACACGCACACACACACACACACACACACACACACACACACACACACACACACGCACACACACACACAAATAAATAAGTACACATAAAGTGTGATGCTCCAATCACACGTACAAGGCCGACGGCTTCACTTCCTGTTTTACCTTATTCTCCCCCACGGCTCCCAGGATGCCCGCCGCCAACAGGAGGATGAAGATGATGAGAAGGCTGATGAAGAACTGAGGGAAGGGAGGAGGGAGGAGGGAGAAGGGAGGAGGGAGGAGGAAAAGACTTTATCAGGATGCATAGTATCCTGATCCATGTAATAACTGGTCTTTAATAATAAACATATCTGCCTCTATGGGAATTTAACATAGGGGGGTGCATACTTATGCCCCCTGTATTTTAACATAGGGGGGTGTATACTTATGCCCCCTGTATTTTAACATAGGGGGGTGTATACTTATGCCCCCTGTATTTTAACATAGGGGGGTGTATACTTATGCCCCTGTATTTTAACATAGGGGGGTGTATACTTATGCCCCCTGTATTTTAACATAGGGGGGTGTATACTTATGCCCCCTGTATTTTAACATAGGGGGTGTATACTTATGCCCCCTGTATTTTAACATAGGGGGGTGTATACTTATGCCCCCTGTATTTTAACATAGGGGGGTGTATACTTATGCCCCCTGTATTTTAACATAGGGGGGTGTATACTTATGCCCCCTGTATTTTAACATAGGGGGGCATACTTATGCCCCCTGTATTTTAACATAGGGGGTGCATACTTATGCCCCCTGTATTTTAACATAGGGGGGTGTATACTTATGCCCCTGTATTTTAACATAGGGGGTGCATACTTATGCCCCCTGTATTTTAACATAGGGGGGGTGTATACTTATGCCCCCTGTATTTTAACATAGGGGGGTGTATACTTATGCCCCCTGTATTTTAACATAGGGGGTGCATACTTATGCCCCCTGTATTTTAACATAGGGGGGTGTATACTTATGCCCCCTGTATTTTAACATAGGGGGTGCATACTTATGCCCCCTGTATTTTAACATAGGGGGGTGTATACTTATGCCCCCTGTATTTTAACATAGGGGGGTGTATACTTATGCCCCCTGTATTTTAACATAGGGGGGTGCATACTTATGCCCCCTGTATTTTAACATAGGGGGGTGTATACTTATGCCCCCTGTATTTTAACATAGGGGGGTGTATACTTATGCCCCCTGTATTTTAACATAGGGGGGTGTATACTTATGCCTCCTGTATTTTAACATAGGGGGGTGTATACTTATGCTTCCTGTATTTTAACATAGGGGGGTGTATACTTATGCCCCCTGTATTTTAACATAGGGGGGTGTATACTTATGCCCCCTGTATTTTAACATAGGGGGGTGTATACTTATGCCCCCTGTATTTTAACATAGGGGGGTGTATACTTATGCCCCCTGTATTTTAACATAGGGGGGTGTATACTTATGCCCCCTGTATTTTAACATAGGGGGGTGTATACTTATGCCCCTGTATTTTAAGGAAGAACATTTATTTATTTATGATACATTATTTATTCACAAAGAAAATTGGTGTCCTTAAAGGTTGAATTTTCCAAATTTTTTTTAAATTAAGGCATTAAGATAAATTTCCAAAAGATGTTTTTTTATCCTTCTTTTTAAACAACTTTATGATGGGTGTATCAACCTAAGCAAGCCACTGTACACACATATGGTAAATATATATATATCCATATATGTGTGTGTGTATGTGTGTGTGTTTGTGTGTATGTATAGTTTAGTATCAGGGGTCTCCCTGCATAACAACTTCAATGATTTCAGTCAGGGATGAATATTGTCAAAAATGTACTAATAGTGGTGCCTTTGCTGCGGGTTTCTTTCTATGAAATTATCATGATTTCAGTGGGAAAATATCCAAATAAAATAATGTAAAAACCAAAATCTAAGTGATCGTCACCAGCAGCAGCAAGCAGCGGTTCTCCCGGATGGCGCCGCAGCAGCCGAGGAAGCCGAGCACCATGATGATCACGCCGATGGCGATCATCAGGTCCACGCCGGGGACAGCGCTATTGGTGGTGATCTGGTGGGGGGGACATACATGTAGGAGACATACATTTATCACAATCATAAAGCACTTTAACCCTCATGTTGTCTCTGGGTCAAATTTGATCCGTTTACGGGTGAAAAATGTTGGAAAAAGCAGCAAAATCGATAGGAAGAATACATAAAAAATGCTAAAACTTCATGAGAAAACTTTGTAAAAAGCAACTAAAACATAGAGATAAGAGGAAAAAAGGGTTAAAGCAAACACCTTGGCACCAATGTGCTTCACAAACACAAAAAATACATGAATACAAGCATAAAACACATGCATATACATATATATTGTGGACAATTTGTTTTAGATTTCTTCTTGAATTTGTCTCCTTTGCAGGATATTTGCATATTAATCCCTGTGTATTTCATATCAAAATGTCAGCTTTTTGCATAGTGATGCCCAAATTAGTACCAGAGTAATGTATAATACACATTATACATACACATCAGTATGGGATACAAATTGTAATATACTGCCAATTCTTACTTAATTTTTACTTACTTGATTTTTAAAATGTTGTATTTGTATTTGTGCTTCCTGTGGGACTGCAGCTGTAAATTAGCATAAAGCTAACTCTGGTGGTTACATTTGTGTTTTAATTGCACATTGTCCCTTACAAATACAATTTCAATTTGAAATTTAATTAGGTGTGTGTGTGTGTGTATGTGTGTGTGTCAGGGTTAGATGTATAGTCACACTTGTATATTCTGTTTTATATGTTTTATCCTGTTGTCTTTATTGCATTCTTATTTCTAGTCATGCTTATTTTAATGTGTATGCTGTTTTTTAATGTCCACCATCTATGCCTATCAGGGTGTTCAAAGAAGGAATAAAAAAAGATGTATCTGCATGAGTTTGGGTCTCACCTGATTTCCAGTCTTGGTGACTTTCAGGTAGATGGAGACGGCCAGGATGAGACATCCACTGAGCTGCAGAAAGACAGAGAATTACATTTAATACAGATGTTTTGAGCTTTCCATTTACTTTACAGTGTTAATCACTCGTGACACACACACACACACACACACACACACACACACACACACACACACATACACACAGTCGTGTCTCACTATCTTTGTGGGGACCAGTCATTGACATAATGCATTCCCTAGCCCCTTACCCTAACCTTAACCATCAAACCTAAATGCCTAACCTTAACCCTTACCCTAACCTTAACCATCAAACCTAAATGCCTAACCTTAACCCTTACCCTAACCTTAACCATCAAACCTAAATGCCTAACCTTAACCCTTACCCTAACCTTAACCATCAAACCTAAAGGCCTAACCTTAACCCTTACCCTAACCTTAACCATCAAACCTAAATGCCTAACCTTAACCCTTACCCTAACCTTAACCATCAAACCTAAATGCCTAACCTTAACCCCTTACCCTAACCCTAACCATAACCTGATTCTAACCCTGATCCTAAAACCAAGTCTTATTCCTCAAACAGCCCTTTAAAGTTGTGGGGACCAGCATTTTGTCCCCACAAAGCTGTCAGGACCCCATAAGTATACTGCATTCCCAGTTTTTGGTCCCCACAAATGTAGTAAAACCTGGTTCACACACACACACACACCTCACCCTGAACTTAGTTCTTTTCATAGAAAGTGACATTTAACCTAGATGGAGAACAAGCGTTTATCGGTGAGACTCTGGCGCCATCGGGTGGAAACATCCTGCAGCAGCTCAAACGCCACAAGATTTGAAGATGGATGTGTATTTTATTTTTTTTTTAAAAGCCCAAAAAGAAACACTTTCTGCAGTTCGAGAAAGTAGATTTTAGTTTCTTCAACATGCAGGAGGTTATTTCTAGAGCTGGTTAGCTGTCACCCATCACTGTAAGTTAACCACCAACTCTTTTGATAATCGATGAATCGGTTTGAGTCATTTTTTATGAGACAAATAGGAAAACTTGTGTGATTCTAGCTTCTTAAATGTGAATATCTTCTAGTTTCTTCTCTCCTCTGAGACAGTAGACTGAATATCTTTGAGTTGTGGACAAAACGAGACATTTGAGGACGTCTTCTTGGGCTTTGGGAAACACTGATTCACATTTTTCACCATTTTCTGACATTTTAGAGACCAAACTAAATCCATTCATCCACAAAATAATCCAGAGATCAATCAACAATAAAAAATACTTGTTGTATGTAGTTTGCATATTACAGTTTGCAAGAAAACGCTTGTTTTGTCTAAATAAGTTCAAACAGGAAAAGTATGAAGGGACATTTCACAGTTCAAGGTGTTTTCACTGTTGATTTGTGTAACTTTTTCACAGTTTTTTGAGTTTTGAGTTGAGAGAGAGGCAACATTATTTCCAAAGGTCAACGAGAAATGTCGACAATCGGGATTTCAATTTCAATATTGACCATTATCATCGTGATACAGATTTTTACTGCATGGGGGCCATCGAATTATTGTTAGTTTTTTCAAAAACTAAAATGTCTTAAGATTAAATATTATTGCCAAAATATAAATCAGCCTATTTAGAAAATGGACTACCTATCTATGAGCTTACTGGCCCAAATGTCCACAGATTATATTAAAACATGATTTATGAAATCATGCCAACAATTATTATTATAATAGCTTAGTATTCAATGCTTTAAAAAGGTATGTACTGTATATATCATGTATACTGTATACTTCAGGCCACTCTACATGTGGCCCTTGTCCTTTCTCTTCATTAAGGGGCCCTTGTCCTTTCTCTTCATTAAGGGGCCCTTGTCCTTTCTCTTCATTAAGGGGTCCTTGTCCTTTCTCTTCATTAAGGGGCCTCGTCCTTTCTCTTCATTAAGGGGCCGTTGTCCTTTCTCTTCATTAAGGGGGCCTTGTCCTTTCTCTTAATTAAGGGGGCCTTGTCCTTTCTCTTCATTAAGGGGCCCTTGTCCTTTCTCTTCATTAAGGGGCCCTTGTCCTTTCTCTTCATTAAGGGGGCCTTGTCCTTTCTCTTCATTAAGGGGCCGTTGTCCTTTCTCTTCATTAAGGGGGCCTTGTCCTTTCTCTTAATTAAGGGGGCCTTGTCCTTTCTCTTCATTAAGGGGCCCTTGTCCTTTCTCTTCATTAAGGGGCCCTTGTCCTTTCTCTTCATTAAGGGGGCCTTGTCCTTTCTCTTCATTAAGGGGCCTCGTCCTTTCTCTTCATTAAGGGGCCCTTGTCCTTTCTCTTCATTAAGGGGCCCTTGTCCTTTCTCTTCATTAATGGGCCCTTGTCCTTTCTCTTCATTAAGGGGCCCTTGTCCTTTCTCTTCATTAAGGGGCCCTTGTCCTTTCTCTTCATTAAGGGGGCCTTGTCCTTTCTCTTCATTAAGGGGGCCTTGTCCTTTCTCTTAATTAAGGGGCCGTTGTCCTTTCTCTTCATTAAGGGGGCCTTGTCCTTTCTCTTAATTAAGGGGGCCGTTGTCCTTTCTCTTCATTAAGGGGGCCCTTGTCCTTTCTCTTAATTAAGGGGCCCTTGTCCTTTCTCTTAATTAAGGGGCCGTTGTCCTTTCTCTTCATTAAGGGGGCCTTGTCCTTTCTCTTAATTAAGGGGGCCGTTGTCCTTTCTCTTCATTAAGGGGGCCCTTGTCCTTTCTCTTAATTAAGGGGCCCTTGTCCTTTCTCTTCATTAAGGGGGCCTTGTCCTTTCTCTTCATTAAGGGGCCCTTGTCCTTTCTCTTCATTAAGGGGCCCTTGTCCTTTCTCTTCATTAAGGGGCCCTTGTCCTTTCTCTTCATTAAGGGGGCCTTGTCCTTTCTCTTCATTAAGGGGGCCTTGTCCTTTCTCTTCATTAAGGGGCCCTTGTCCTTTCTCTTCATTAAGGGGTCCTTGTCTTTTCTCTTCATTAAGGGGTCCTTGTCTTTTCTCTTCATTAAGGGGTCCTTGTCTTTTCTCTTAATTAAGGGGGCCGTTGTCCTTTCTCTTCATTAAGGGGGCCGTTGTCCTTTCTCTTAATTAAGGGGACGTTGTCCTTTCTCTTAATTAAGGGGCCCTTGTCCTTTCTCTTAATTAAGGGGGCCTTGTCTTTTCTCTTAATTAAGGGGGCCTTGTCCTTTCTCTTAATTAAGGGGGCCGTTGTCCTTTCTCTTAATTAAGGGGACGTTGTCCTTTCTCTTAATTAAGGGGCCCTTGTCCTTTCTCTTAATTAAGGGGGCCTTGTCTTTTCTCTTCATTAAGGGGCCCTTGTCCTTTCTCTTCATTAAGGGGCCCTTGTCCTTTCTCTTCATTAAGGGGGCCTTGTCCTTTCTCTTCATTAAGGGGGCCTTGTCCTTTCTCTTCATTAAGGGGCCCTTGTCCTTTCTCTTCATTAAGGGGGCCTTGTCCTTTCTCTTCATTAAGGGGGCCTTGTCCTTTCTCTTCATTAAGGGGCCCTTGTCCTTTCTCTTAATTAAGGGGCCGTTGTCCTTTCTCTTCATTAAGGGGGCCTTGTCCTTTCTCTTAATTAAGGGGGCCGTTGTCCTTTCTCTTCATTAAGGGGGCCGTTGTCCTTTCTCTTAATTAAGGGGACGTTGTCCTTTCTCTTAATTAAGGGGCCCTTGTCCTTTCTCTTAATTAAGGGGGCCTTGTCTTTTCTCTTAATTAAGGGGGCCTTGTCCTTTCTCTTAATTAAGGGGGCCGTTGTCCTTTCTCTTAATTAAGGGGACGTTGTCCTTTCTCTTAATTAAGGGGCCCTTGTCCTTTCTCTTAATTAAGGGGGCCTTGTCTTTTCTCTTCATTAAGGGGCCCTTGTCCTTTCTCTTAATTAAGGGGGCCCTTGTCCTTTCTCTTAATTAAGGGGACGTTGTCCTTTCTCTTAATTAAGGGGACGTTGTCCTTTCTCTTAATTAAGGGGACGTTGTCCTTTCTCTTCATTAAGGGGGTCTTGTCCTTTCTCTTCATTAAGGGGTCCTTGTCCTTTCTCTTAATTAAGGGGACGTTGTCCTTTCTCTTAATTAAGGGGACGTTGTCCTTTCTCTTAATTAAGGGGACGTTGTCCTTTCTCTTCATTAAGGGGGTCTTGTCCTTTCTCTTAATTAAGGGGTCCTTGTCCTTTCTCTTAATTAAGGGGACCTTGTCCTTTCTCTTCATTAAGGGGCCCTTGTCCTTTCTCTTCATTAAGGGGCCCTTGGCTTTTAAAATTGTGGAGACCCCTGCTTTAGAGGGATGAGACGTCCTTGTCCTCTGAAGCGTCACGTGAATTTGTCGGATGTATGGACAGATTTATCAACAGCTTCCAGGAAGGCTGCTTTCGTGTATCCTCGATCATAGCTCTTCAGAGATCCATCCTCCATCCTAGCTCCCTTCCTCGCTCCTCGAGGCAGGAATGAGAGCCTATGGGACGGGGCCAGAACGACTTCCAGTTCTATTAAAGGGCAGAGACTTGGGGTCCAAACCCATGGAGAGACTTCAGTCCAGGTCCTTCCTGGGCGAGGTTCAGGACTGATGAGCGACATGTTTTATTTATTTAACACTCGCCACAATTAGCCGCCACAAACACTACTGTCTGAGAGTAATTACGTGCCATCAATATTTCATCCTCTGAGAGAAAACAGAGCCGGAAAACAGAGACCAGACCACGGCGCTACCATGGAGACCCGGCTAACTACAGATGCATGTCGATGAAATGGACGTTAATTAAGATAAATACAAAGATGCAACACGCCGCTCCGGCCTGAGCTCACAGTACATCTGTGTTCACTCATCAGTAACACTGATGTGTTTTTTAATTGATTTAATTAGGCTTTTTATCTAGATTTTAGTATTTATGTAAAGTGATGTGAAAGGCACACATTTGCCATTTGTAAAAAAAATGAAATAACAAGTTCAGTAATAACTTCCCTCAGTGTTTTACAGTAATGTGGAGTTCCCTTTTTATTCCCTTTTACACAACAAGCTATTCATTTATCAATGAATGAAAGTAATAAGATTAAAGTTGCACTCGTTAACATAACTTCTTCATTTCACTTCATGTTTTGAGGTTTCTATTTACTTTACAATGTTAATCACTAGTGTCTCACACACACACACACACACACACACACACACACACACACACACACACACACACACACACACACACACAGAACATGGGTCTTTTCATATTCAGGAAGGCTGAATGAATTTCCAGGGCTAAACCGATCACACACACACCAGACCAGTGAAACCAGTGCAACCAGTTTCCTTTCTGACCAATCAGCAACAACCTTCAGCTGACTGATGCAGACAGCAGAGGTGGAAGACGTACTCAGATCTTTTACTTCAGTAGAAGTAGAAATACCATGTTCTAAGGCTACATTTACACCGCTATGCTACGCTTTGGTTTTCAAGCAGAGCAAAAAGCCATCTCCATGGAGATGAGTGATTTTAGCTTCAGTAGAAGAACTAATCAGGCTCACGGGACAACGGGCTTGTTCTTTTGCTTATGATCATTAATTATAGCGCCACCATCTGGCCCATTGGGCTCATGTTGCTTGGGAACTGAATGCACATCATGCATTCGGTCTCTGGGCCAAGTTTGGTGCAAGAAGATGCCGGAACCATATTCATCTGCACATTATTCAGCGGCATTAAACCTAATATTCAGGAACTGTTTTCTTGTGCAAAGGGGCTACTTTGGACTACTTTTTGGCACATTGAAAAAAACACAAGGATCAAAACATCCGCACATTTACTTCCATTGTACCCAATTAACTATCTAAGCTTTGAGTGACTAAAGAAAGTCAAATTCTCCTTCGTACCCTCTGCTATCTCTCTGCTGAACTCTGTAAAGAATAGGTAATGTCTGCACATTAGGAACACTTGGACTTAAACTTTTAATGTGGTATTTATCTCCCCATTTGGTCTGATGCTGTATTTTTTAATTGATGTTGTCGTCTTTGTTGTCATGTACAGTATGTCAATTTCTTTGCTACTGCAGCAAAATGAACCGCCCCTCGGGGACAAATAAAGGTCTCACTTTTAAAATCCAGCTCCAAAGGGAACCAAATAGAGTTTGGGGGGTAGTAGGACAGACAGTTTCAGTGCAAACACAAGGCATGCTGGTGGAAACCTTTCCTGAGGTAAAAAACCTCCATCAGTCTGCTCACACGGGGTTTGGGACGTCAACCCTCCTTTTAGACTGATCTCATGAAATGGCGTATGTATAACACCCCAATTTATATTATTGGCATACGAATTGGTGTGTTATAAACGCCGTTTGGCGTCCATTGACTTACATTACCTTGTGATTGCGTGTGAGTAGCATGATAGGGAGGACTTGTTGGTTTGAAGATAACAGATTTAAAAGACAACCTCTCATTCTAATTCCCCCCCCTCCTGTTTTTCTCTCCTAATTATGTTGATTTGTCTACTGAATTTTCCTAAAACTAACAAAAAAAAGGAAACAGTGAGGATGTTCAGGAAACAATTCAACAGTGGTGGAATGAAATGATCGACTGTATTCACTCACTGCACCTTTCATTTTCTTCTACTTTATCATTCACTACATGTATCTGAGCTTTAGTGACTTTCCAAATAAAGATTTTTGCACACAAAACCTATGAAGACTTTACAGAATATGTTTTCTTTTACTTTCTATTGCAGGATATGTATGATACTGTAGAATAGAGAAGTGGTTTCCAGCTTATCTACTGTTTTATCAATGGAAAAAAAAAAAATACACCCATACAAAACTGGTGTTTTCATTTAAAGGTGGTTGCCAGGCGACACAAAGAACCACACAAACATTCAATGAAAAGATCAGCGTTGTGAATAACTTTGTTATCACCTAAACAAAGCCACACCTGCAGGGCAACGACATTACCTCACCAGGTGTGAAAAACAAACACGCCCTCGGCGCTGCAAAGATTAATCTATGAACAAATCGTCACTATTTGGATAATCAGTTACTCGTTTTAAGTCATTTTTCATAAAAATTCTCTGATTCTGGCTCCTTCAATGTGAATATTTTTTTCTTCACTCCTCGTGTGACAGTTGTTCTCCAACCATATCTATATATATCTATACATATCTATATTTATATATAGATATATATAGTGTGTAGCTACATACTGAAGCTTAACTAAACTAAAACTAGCAAACACTAAGTCAAAACTAAAATAAAACTTTTAAAACCACAGTAACCTTGTTGTGAACTACACACTAAGTATTTCTCTGTCATTGTGTAACAGACATACCAACTGGATTAGGGGTTAAACCGTCAGATCAGACGCTGTCATTACTCAATAACCACACATGCACGCACCCACCCAGCCGAAACCTGGAGGGGGGAGGGGGCATTCTCACCTGTGGAGATTTTTTCTTACATTTGCACTATTTTTCAAGCCATTTCACATGAAAAAAATGTCTAAAAATCTGTACCATTTGGAAAAAACCTTGCTAGTGGCCGAGGACCACAATCATACTTTAGATCGGTTCTCTAATTCTGAAACCAGACTAATACTAATGTTGAGGATGAGTTATTTTCACTCCTGCTAAATGTTGAGGAGTTATTTTAACTCCTGCTAAATGTTGAGGATGAGTTATTTTCACTCCTGCTAAATGTTGAGGAGTTATTTTAACTCCTGCTAAATGTTGATGAGTTATTTTAACTCCTGCTAAATGTTGAGGAGTTATTTTAACTCCTGCTAAATGTTGATGAGTTATTTTCACTCCTGCTAAATGTTGAGGAGTTATTTTCACTCCTGCTAAATGTTGAGGAGGAGTTATTTTCACTCCTGCTAAATGTTGAGGAGTTATTTTAACTCCTGCTAAATGTTGATGAGTTATTTTCACTCCTGCTAAATGTTGAGGAGTTATTTTCACTCCTGCTAAATGTTGAGGAGGAGTTATTTTCACTCCTGCTAAATGTTGAGGAGGAGTTATTTTCACTCCTGCTAAATGTTGAGGAGTTATTTTAACTCCTGCTAAATGTTGAGGAGGAGTTATTTTAACTCCTGCTAAATGTTGAGGAGGAGTTATTTTCACTCCTGCTAAATGTTGAGGAGTTATTTTCACTCCTGCTAAATGTTGAGGAGGAGTTATTTTCACTCCTGCTAAATGTTGAGGAGGAGTTATTTTCACTCCTGCTAAATGTTGAGGAGGAGTTATTTTCACTCCAGCTAAATGTTGAGGAGGAGTTATTTTCACTCCTGCTAAATGTTGAGGAGTTATTTTAACTCCTGCTAAATGTTGAGGAGGAGTTATTTTAACTCTTACTAAATGTTGAGGATGAGTTATTTTCACTCCTGCTAAATGTTGAGGAGTTATTTTCACTCCTGCTAAATGTTGAGGAGTTATTTTAACTGCTGCTAAATGTTGAGGAGGAGTTATTTTAACTCTTGCTAAATGTTGAGGATGAGTTATTTTCACTCCTGCTAAATGTTGAGGATGAGTTATTTTCACTCCTGCTAAATGTTGAGGAGGAGTTATTTTCACTCCTGCTAAATGTTGAGGAGTTATTTTAACTCCTGCTAAATGTTGAGGAGGAGTTATTTTCACTCCTGCTAAATGTTGAGGAGTTATTTTAACTCCTGCTAAATGTTGAGTAGGAGTTATTTTCACTCCTGCTAAATGTTGAGTTATTTTAACTCCTGCTAAATGTTGAGGATGAGTTATTTTCACTCCTGCTAAATGTTGAGGAGTTATTTTAACTCCTGCTAAATGTTGAGGAGGAGTTATTTTCACTCCTGCTAAATGTTGAGGAGTTATTTTAACTCCTGCTAAATGTTGAGTAGGAGTTATTTTCACTCCTGCTAAATGTTGAGGAGGAGTTATTTTAACTCTTGCTAAATGTTGAGGAGGAGTTATTTTCACTCCTGCTAAATGTTGAGGAGTTATTTTAACTCCTGCTAAATGTTGAGTAGGAGTTATTTTCACTCCTGCTAAATGTTGAGGAGGAATTATTTTCACTCCTGCTAAATGTTGAGGATGAGTTATTTTCACTCCTGCTAAATGTTGAGGAGTTATTTTAACTCCTGCTAAATGTTGAGGAGGAGTTATTTTCACTCCTGCTAAATGTTGAGGAGTTATTTTCACTCCTGCTAAATGTTGAGGAGTTATTTTCACTCCTGCTAAATGTTGAGGAGGAGTTATTTTCACTCCTGCTAAATGTTGAGGAGGAGTTATTTTCACTCCTGCTAAATGTTGAGGAGGAGTTATTTTCACTCCTGCTAAATGTTGAGGAGGAGTTATTTTCACTCCTGCTAAATGTTGAGAGAGTTATTTTCACTCCTGCTATCTAAAAAGAGAAGCAAAGTTCGTCCATGGAGAAACTCAGTTTAACAGATCTATCGAATAAATCAACTAAACGATTAGTTGACAAAATCATTTGAGTGTTTGTTGACTTTCTTTAAATCGAGAACAGCCCAACATTTTTGCAAAACGTTTTTGCTTAAATGCAAATTCCTAAGACTATTGATTATTATAGCGTTCAGTTTCTATGCTCCTCATATCTGGAACAAACTCCCAGGAACCTGCAAATCCGCTGCTACTCTCAGTTCTTTTAAATCAAGGCTGAAGACCTTTAGTTTTGATGTTGCCTTTCTTTAAATGATGTTCATTTCTTTAATGTTTAATTTCTTATGCTGCACTGTAACTTTTATTCTGTGTTTATGCGTCTTAATGTTCTTATTTTTAACTGTTTATTCACGTGTTTTATCTGTTTTTATTTTTTTTTTTACAGCACTTTGAATTGCCCTGTTGCTGAAATGTGCTCTACAAATAAAGCTGCCTTGCCTTGCCTATTAAATCAATAATAAATAAGTTATTTTTCCAATTTCTTTCTGAAAGTAAAACCCAGCAACAACAGTCCTTTACTGCGACTTAGAGAGTGTCCAACTGTGCTTTGCTGCAGAGCTAAAACGTTTCCTTTCTGTTTGGATTATCTATTTCCTGTGCAGGAACGGTCCCACAGCATCTATTATTCATCGAGTGTACATGAGCACTCTGCACTCTGCAGACAGGTGTTAATGTACAGAGACAGAGCTGCAGATAACTGGCAGTTCTCTCTGTAAAGAGCTGAGCCACAGACACCACAGCAGACGGACTGAGAGGCCTTAAAGGTGCCAAGAGAAGAACACTGTCATATACACACACTACTGGTAAGAGTTTGTATATCCTGCCACAAAAGCTTGATAGTGTCTCGTCATACGCCTGAACAGGGTTTTTCCTGCACAGAGGAGCCCTACAAAGAGGTTTTAGGCAACACCAAAGGAAAACCAGCACCAAAATGCAAAGAATTGAGAAACAATTACAATTTAAATCCACTTTGACTGTGTTTAAAAGCAATTCACCAAACAGTTGAAAAAGCAGACAATAAACTTGAATACGAGAGCTAATCTCAGGCACATCCAGCTGGGAGGAGGTCTCGGGGAAGACCCAGGACTAGGTGGAGGGACGTCCAGCTGGGAGGAGGCCTTGGGGAAGACCCAGGACTAGGTGGCGGGACGTCCAGCTGGGAGGAGGCCTCGGGGAAGACCCAGGACTAGGTGGAGGGACGTCCAGCTGGGAGGAGGCCTCGGGACTAGGTGGAGGGACGTCCAGCTGGGAGGAGGCCTCGGGGAAGACCCAGGACTAGGTGGCGGGACGTCCAGCTGGGAGGAGGCCTCGGGGAAGACCCAGGACTAGGTGGAGGGACGTCCAGCTGGGAGGAGGCCTCGGGGAAGACCCAGGACTAGGTGGAGGGACGTCCAGCTGGGAGGAGGTCTCGGGGAAGACCCAGGACTAGGTGGAGGGACATCCAGCTGGGAGGAGGTCTCGGGGAAGACCCAGGACTAGGTGGAGGGACGTCCAGCTGGGAGGAGGTCTCGGGGAAGACCCAGGACTAGGTGGAGGGACGTCCAGCTGGGAGGAGGCCTCGGGGAAGACCCAGGACTAGGTGGAGGGACGTCCAGCTGGGAGGAGGTCTCGGGGAAGACCCAGGACTAGGTGGAGGGACGTCCAGCTGGGAGGAGGTCTCGGGGAAGACCCAGGACTAGGTGGAGGGACGTCCAGCTGGGAGGAGGTCTCGGGGAAGACCCAGGACTAGGTGGAGGGACGTCCAGCTGGGAGGAGGCCTTGGGGGAAGACCCAGGACTAGGTGGAGGGACGTCCAGCTGGGAGGAGGGCTCGGGGAAGACCCAGGACTAGGTGGAGGGACGTCCAGCTGGGAGGAGGCCTCGGGGAAGACCCAGGACTAGGTGGAGGGACGTCCAGCTGGGAGGAGGCCTCGGGGAAGACCCAGGACTAGGTGGAGGGATTATATCTTCAACCTGGCCTGGGAACACCTCGGGATCCCCCAGTCGGAGCTGGTTGATGTGGGTTGGGGAAGGGAAGTTTGGGTCCCCTGCTGGAGCTGCTGCCCCCGAGACCCGATACCGGATAAGCGGATGAAGATGGATGATGGAGGGATGGAACTTGTCAGAAATAACAGGCAAATGCATCGTTTTCTGCCTTTTCTGATGTAAACTGATCATGCATATGTCATGCATAGCATCACCCTCTCATTTTCAATGGGAGTGGCCGCTGCCACCAGCAAGGCGGGGCCAAAATAGACAAGAAGTCTATTTTATGTTTGGCATTTTATCTCATATATTTATATTTATTCCCCCCTATTGAGAAATAAATACTTTTAAATGCAAAAACATTGTTCTTGTGACCCCCCTAGACCTCTGACGTCTACCTGCTGTCCGAGTAACCCCTCCAAGAAAAGGTAGGGAGAACAGCTGTCTTTTGATGGATGGATGGATGACTACTGGCGCTCTCTGGGACACGACTGCCGTCTGTCCCCAGAGTCAAAAATAAACACGGAGAAGAAGCAGCGTTCAGTTTTCATGCTCCACATATCTGGAGCAAACTCCCAGAAAACGGCAGGCTCGCTGAAATGCTAATCTCTTTTAAATCACGGCTCAAGACTTTTCTTTTCAATGCTGCCTTTGTTTTTAAAGAAATTGTTCATTTCTTACAATAACTTTTATTCTTGCATTCACATCTGTCTTATTCTATTTTCTGTTTTAATATTTCTACATTTTTAACTGCTCTTTAAAAAAAGGTCCCATGGCATGAAAATACCCCTTTATGAGTTTTTTTTAACATTAATATACAGTACGTCCCCCCAGCCTGCCTATGGTCCCCCCAGTGGCTAGAAATGGTGATAGGTGTAAACCGAGCCCTGGGTATCCTGCTCTGCCTTTGAGTCTTTGAATCTTGCCCCTTATGAGGTCATGAGGGGCAAGGTTACCTCCCCTTTATCGGCTTTGCCCGCCCAGAGAATTTGCCCCCCCCATGAGAGAGAGACATCATTGCTTTCAAACGAGCAAAGAGACAGTTGGTCAAGGCCACATCCCCAGTCTCCACCTTGCCCCTGCTTCTTAAATGTGAATATCTTCTGGTTTCTTCTCTCCTCTGTGACAGTTGACTGAATATCTTTGAGTTGTGGACCAAACAAGACATTTGAGGACGTCGTCTTGGACTTAGGGAAACACTGATCATGAAAATAACAGTTAGTTGCAGCCCGACTTCCCTCCAGATTTACTTTGGTTTCTATTGAATTGAGTGGTTTTCATACTTCCTCTGATTCCATGTCTGTCACCGTGTTTCCCTTCCTCATGTTCATACCAATCCTCCCCAACCCCGGCTGTGGTTCAGGCCTCGACGCGGCCATCATTGTTCTCTGTCTGGGTTTGTTATTCCTCTCAGAGTCTGACTCACTGGCTGTCAGGACCCGCCGACTGGCTTCATACTTCTAAATCCTTTCAGTCCTTCTATTCATTTCCAACTTCACCCGTGTGTCTCCATGTTTGAGGAACTGAAGGTTGCATTACATCACAATGTTACGTCAATGTGGAGCTTTCAAGACTTATATTTCTTATCTTATACTTATTTTCTTAAAGGGACACGCCGATTTGACACATGAAGTTTAATTTTAAAAGTGTGTGTGTGTGTGTGTGTGTGTCTGTGTCTGTGTCTGTGTGTGTGTGTGTGTGTGTGTGTGTGTGTGTGTGTGTGCATGCAAGGCATTGCCACAGCTATATTTTGTATTTGGTCATAAATGGAAAACAATATGTTTTGATGAACTAGGATTTCATTTTAGATCACATCAAGTCAAGATATCATAAAAATATAGTGTAAAAAAAACAAACAGGTGAATTGTTTAAGTCATTATTTAAGCAAATCTTCTCAGATGTATTTATTTTCTGCTTCTCCTGGTGCTCAATGACAGGAAACTGAATATTTGGGTCAAAACAAGCTATTAAATGACGTCACAGTGGGCTCTGGGAGATTTAATTTTACAGACCAAACAATGAGTCCGTTGATTAAAATAGTTGCTAGGTTATGTGAAAAGTGTTGGATGCATGTCTGCGTGTCCGTTCCACACAAGACAAGTGTGTTATTTTTTTTATTTTAAAGATAATTTTTTGGAAGAAGTGAAAGGAGAGAGAGGGGGGGGGGGTGACATGCAGCAAAGGGCTGCAGGTCGGAGTTGAACCCGGGCATCGAGGAGAAATGATGAAAATGAACATTTTCTGACATTTTATAGTCCAAACAACTAATCAATTAATCAAGTTCTAATCAACAGATAAGGGACCGTTTGGTATTTATGGAATGAACCACTGGAGGAAAATAGGGGAGGGTCACCCAACTTTTTTTTTAATCAGGGGGGGGAAGGTCACTCAACTTTTGTATTCATGAAAACAGCTAAATTTGGTGTTTTTTTGGTGCATTATTGTATTGTAATTGTATTCATTAGCATGATGACCGTACTGTTTAGTTCAAAAACATTGAAAACATCAACGTCCGAAAACATTGCGGACCAGACGCAAGCTTTTATTTTGAAAAGTCAAAGCTCGCTGACAGCACGCAGCCGGGCGGGCGTGAGACTGGAGGTCTCCAAGCTGCAGCCGTACCTGACTCAGATATCCTTTCTGTCATTTGAGGAGGAAGGAGTGGTAGCATGCAAGCTCCTAAACAGACGCTCATCTGGGAAATGGAGTTTTAATTAATTAATTAATTAATTAATTAATGCTAAAATACAACAACTGAGGAAACCTAGTGACAATTCCATAGCAACCAGTTTGTGAGTGAGTCAGTGAAATTTGTTGAATGGTCTCAATGTTTTATTTCATGTGAATACTAGTTTAGTCTCGAGGATCTCTTGAGGATGAAATGAGGTTGCATGAAAAGTAAATAAATCATCCGGTGTCTGAATAATTTGGTTAATATCTCTGTCAAAAGATGAAGTGGACCAGAAAAGTGGAGAGAAATAGAATTTAAACATCAAAGACATCCATGATTGGTTCCCTATGCCACTCCCCGATGTGAGTCGAGTGCAGATTTGAGCTGCACTTTTAGCCTAAAAGATGCTAACGAGAGACTTCTGTAATGTCAATACAGTAAAAATGGACCTACTTAACCCTCATGTTGTCCCCATGTTGTCCTCATGTTGTCCTCATGTTGTCCTATATCAATGTTCTTTTTAATTCCCCAAAATAACATGATTGATTCCACCCAACGCTCTTTGCCAAGTACAAATCTCTACTTTCATTAATTTTGGGGCGTCTTATTCAATTTTATAGCATTGTAAAACAAATGGAAGTGTTTTTGAAATAGTATTGAGTAAAAGTTGACATATTCCAGTCTGTGATTATCATCAACATCCATTCCTTTAATTTTAGTTTCAATAAATCCTAATTTCTGCTTTTCTAACTCACACATTAGGTATAATTTCCTATAAATGAGGTTTATTGAACTTAAATTCCAAAAATAACTGCAATACTTCCAAAAAGTTAGTGTTAGTGTTGAAAACGTCAAAAAAAGTGACAAACATCGGGGAAAAAAAGCGTCAAAATTGTTGAAAAATGGGACAAAAACGTAAGATAAAGTTAAAAACATTGATTAAAAAAAGCCTAAACAAAAGTCTTGATTTTCAATTTTGATGGGAAGACAACACGAGGATTAACAAAGTTGGTTCACTGTTGGCTACAAGTTAGCATCAAACACAACAAAGGCTGTCAGGTGAATGGTGTTTTGAGCTAACGTTAGCATCAAACTGTAATAGATAGCTACAACGTTTTTGAAATGACTGCTAGCTTAGCTACATGTTAGCATCAAACACAACAAAGGCTGTCAGGTGAATGGTGTTTTGAGCTAACGTTAGCATCAAACAATCATAGCTAGCTACAACATTTTTGAAATGACTGCTAGCTTAGCTAAAAGTTAGCATCAAACACAACAAAGGCTGTCAGTTGAATGGTGTTTTGAGCTAACGTTAGCATCAAACAATCATAGCTAGCTACAACATTTCTGAAATGACTGCTAGCTTAGCTACATGTTAGCATCAAACACAACAAAGGCTTTCAGTTGAATGGCGTTTTGAGCTAACATTAGCAAATGATTCCCCCTTCCTGTTATTGTTAGAGACTGTTATTAATGAGAAAAGTTTATTATTTAATGGATTTCACAAATTTCAGTATGACATGTTATGCCGTAAACCGCTCACATCTGAGCATGCGCGACTCACATCTGCACTCGACTCACATCGGGGAGGGACACCCTACTCCTGCAGAGCCACGAGATAAAAACTGTACAGTACAAAATGACGCCTGCCGCATCATCACCATTAGGTAAACGCATCATGTCCACTATGTCCACTGAGAGGTCAGAATCAAGTTAACATCGATTTAACATCATTTCTGGGAACCCGAGAGAAGCACTGAAATAACCTCAGCAGGCAGCGGGAGGTTTATTTTAAACACAGACCTAAAAGTGGACTTTACTTATTTAGATGATGTTTGCAGATAAGCACCTGTCTCTGGCTGGATCTGTCCCCGGAAATGTCCCCGTTTTTCACTGTGACTGACAGACCCGATACTGGAATGAAAGAAAGAAAACTCTGACCAAACGGAGCCGATCGAGCAGCGCTGCTCAGAGCTCAGAGATGTTTTAGAAAGCCGTGTTTTACCATGCTAAAATCACTGATTATTTACATGGAGTCTGGTGGAGATATGCTGCTCTATACACGCTAAAATCACTGATTATTTACATGGAGTCTGGTGGAAATATGCTGCTCTATATACGCTAAAATCACTGATTATTTACATGGAGTCTGGTGGAGATATGCTGCTCTATACACGCTAAAATCACTGATTATTTACATGGAGTCTGGTGGAGATATGCTGCTCTATACACGCTAAAATCACTGATTATTTACATGGAGTCTGGTGGAGATATGCTGCTCTATACATGCTAAAATCACTGATTATTTACATGGAGTCTGGTGGAGATATGCTGCTCTATACACGCTAAAATCACTGATTATTTACATGGAGTCTGGTAGAGATATGCTGCTCTATACACACTAAAATCACTGATTATTTACATGGAGTCTGGTGGAGATATGCTGCTCTATACACGCTAAAATCACTGATTATTTACATGGAGTCTGGTGGAGATATGCTGCTCTATACACACTAAAATCACTGATTATTTACATGGAGTCTGGTGGAGATATGCTGCTCTATACACGCTAAAATCACTGATTATTTACATGGAGTCTGGTGGAGATATGCTGCTCTATACACGCTAAAATCACTGATTATTTACATGGAGTCGGGTGGAGATATGCTGCTCTATACACGCTAAAATCACTGATTATTTACATGGAGTCTGGTGGAGATATGCTGCTCTATACACGCTAAAATCACAGATTATTTACATGGAGTCTGGTGGACTTTTATGTTTTAAAAAATGATCTTAATCTTTAACAGCCTCCTTAGAAATCCTTTCCATAATGTTATCAGACACTTAGAATATTAATCTGAGTCTGTCAGCAGCAAAACGAGCACTTTATGAACGTAAATACAAGCTGGACAATTATCCCATTAACTTCCATTGTAGCTTGTTTCTCTGCTGCCGACTGCAGCGATCTCGTTTCATACTGCATCAATGTCAAAGGAAAATCTTTCCTCAATAGTTTATATTGTATCCGATACTCAGCTCTAGGTCTAGTGTCCCCGTTTTAAGTTTTACAAAAATTAAAAACATGACGTGTTTTGGAGGTATATACGCTTCTGAGCTGAAAATGTCCCCGGATGTTGTCTGAGAAATCTGGTCACCTTACAATGGGAAGAGTGGTAAATGTATTGTCAAGACATTTTTTCAACTAAAGTCACAGCGGGCCGGCTCGGTTGGAAACTTAAGACGCTGTCGTACAGCATTTTATTTGACGCTGATGAAGGGCTCTCAGGAATCTGTCTTATTTTTCACTGGTAGACATCTTCTTAACTAACTCTTATTCCCGTACTCATTGTACGCTGTATGACCTGATAGGCTGGCCGTCACTAAGTCGACGTAGACAACTTCATATTTATATTTTTCTATACAAGGCCATGTTGGGTGAACTGCCGGCATATTTATGTAATCTCCTCAAGCTAAATTCCATCCGTTTTCTTCTCCGGTCCACCAGGGGGCAATCTTACCAGGTCCCGAGGGTTTTTACTGAGCTGGGGAAGAAAGCCTTCTCTTACTTTGCTCCATGGTCTTGGAATAACTTGCAAAACTTGCTCCATCTTAATGATCTAGTCCCATTAAATGAATTTAAGGCCATGTTAAAATGTCATGTAATTCAAAAATGTAATTGCCACATGTGACCTGTTCCTTTCCCCTATGTGTGATTTTTGACTATGCTGTATTTCTGTGTATATTGTAACCGGTGTGCCGTGTTGGCCCGGTCTCCCTCGAAAAAGAGATTTCAATCTCAAGGGACTTCCTGGTTAAATAAAGGTAAAATAAAATAAAAAATAAAACATGTTGACCTGTCATAGTAGGGAAAAGCACAGGTGTGTTCAAAACCATTAATGATGGCTGCATTCCACTTAGGAGAGGCCCTGGTGTTTGTGCATGCGGACTCACTGAAACAGCTCACTGGGACATTTGATTAAATTGAGCCTTCGTTAAGGTGACCAAGTGTGTGAATGCTAATGAGTGGCCATAGTAAGATTTGTAAATTTGCCATAAGGACATTTGGCACTTTTATACTTCCTCACCTTACTTCCTGCTTTGTATTCGGCGTAACTACTACGCCCACTAGGGGGCGCCACTCTTAATTCAAGTAATTGGAAACTGCTAGAACATATCCACCAAAACAATGCAATTCAATTTAAGTATCACACTTTCCAACAACTCTGTAGTTGTATGAATGATGAATCTTTTAAGTGGGTGTGGGTTTATAATAGCTCCTCCTTTTGTTCCACACCTCCACCTTTTCATAACAACAACTGTTACAACGCTGTTACAACACGCCTTCACACACCATCGGGCTTGTGTTGAGCAACAACTGAACATGAAAATGTGAAGCAAGGCCTCCATTTCAGTACACGCAGCCGTCAAAATGTAAACAAGCACCGAGGAGTAATGTGAGGCCGTGGATGCCAGACGCACTGCGCCACGCCCTGAAACTGAGCAATTGTTTGTTCCTGAGGGAGAGGCCGAGAGAGAGATAACACAGCACAACCTGTTCGGCACTCCTTCACGCACCACAGAAAACAAAAAGAAGTGACAGACCGACGTTGGTCACACCAGAAAAAGCTCCACACAGTAACGACCGAAAGAAACTAAACACGAGTAATCAAAAATATCCATTGAGACCGACAGATGAGAGACAAATGCAATATAAACTACATTAAATTACGCCGTTTTGGGAGGATATATATTTAGTTTTGAGTAATGTATAAAAATAGTTAAGATAACTCTAATAAAATGTAGTTACAGTAAAACGAATGCACTTTTTTCTAAACAAGGTAAAAACATAATAAATCTGTGTGTTTTATGTACAGCAGATACTCTATGTAATAATAAACCAATTAACTAAAAAAAATAAAATAAAAAGAGTCATTAATTCTGCCATCCAGTTTCTCTAATTGTTGGGAGTATACATAAAGATATTTATTCTTGTACTGGAAATGTTTTTGGACTTTCATTCTTGTGGAATTGTTGGTATAATGATGGTGATGGTTAAATTGGCTAACCTTTTGCTGTTTATGAATTGTATTTTAGATATATATAAGATTCCTTTCACGTGCATAGCCTTATACCTGGGTCATATTTCACCTGTAACAGCACAGAGGGACAGGTACCTGGTCAAGATACTCCTCCCAGCAGCGAGGACAGTGATAACCAGAAACCGGTACAAGCCCGATTGTCCTAAACAACAACAATGGTTTGATGTCATACAAGAAATAAGAGAAATGTAAAGGTGGACCTTTGTTCTAGGTTTGAGGAAATAAAGTCTGTATACCAAAAGATGGCAGAAGTGGACACTTTCCTTAAATAAGGCATAAGGACATTGGTTCACAGGTTGGACTCAGTGGATAAAGCATTGACTTGAAATGTATTTTTATTTCTATTTTTTTGTGGCTATCATCACCTTTTTCCTACAGGAGTTTCCCCGTTCCCACCTTTTTTATGTTTTTGTTTTTTCATATATTACTTACAAATTGAGGTGCCTGATCAGTTGTAACAATGTAGTGAATATTCAATAAAAACTAAAAAGGTAAAAAAAAGACATTAAAAAAAAACTTGGAAACTCCAGTTCAACTTGTATTAACAAATGCCCAAAAACAAGTTGAAAATGGTTGAAAAAAGAGAAAATAACCATAATAATCTGTGACTTTTTGCATCTCAGTGTCCAGGACCAGTACAGTAGAAAACACATCCATTAAATTACAACAAATGAAACAAAACGGCATCGAAACCGAGACAGAATTCAACCAATTTAAGTGAGGGAACCCCTGCAATGACAACCCAAATCAACCCCCGACCGACCGACTCAGAATCAAGATGAATGCCATTTACACATACTTGTGATGTTTCCACTGTAAATCATCACCTGTAAAGTGTGAAGAGGTTAAAGATGTTTTCCAGACTCACCCAGAAAAGAAGGTTGAAGAAGAAGAGAAGGTATTTGACGCATTTATTCACAGCCATGGCTTCTGTTGTTCTTTATCTCTCCCTTCTTGGCGGTGCCTTGCTCGCGACTCGCTTCAACAGAGACAACTTTCCTACAGAGACTCCCTCGGGCTAATGAACAGAGCAGCCTGCTTTACCGGTTCCCTGTCACTTCCTCCTTTCTTTCCCTGTGCACGCCTTTTCTTTCCTTCACTTGATTTCCCTCTGTAAAGAAAGAATAGATAGATAGATAGAGAGATAGATAGAGAGATATTGATCCCAAAAAAATGGAAATTACAGTGTTACAGCAGCAAAATCAGTCACACAGCACAGAATATAACTATAAATGAAATACTAGGATGAAATATACAGTACAACATACCTGACAAATTAGAAGATGTGATCCCACAAACTGACGGGACGGTGGTTCCTCAGCAAGAAGATCTCCGGCTGCAAGGTCAGATAAAAACAAAAGAGGAAAACAAAAGGCAATCAGCCGCCTGAAGGCATCGTTAATCATGGCCCTGTGACCATTTTAACCAAATCACAGACTGTGAATGTACTTTTGACTCTTGTCACAGACAATAGTTGCATTATCTTTTCATTTATCACGTAAAAACAGGGGCGTAGTCTACATGACACGCAGGTATATCCACTAAGAAAGCTTCAGGATTTCCATATACCTGCTTAAAAATGCCCAATGACCCAACAACACACTTTCCATTATATACGATGGGTATATTTTTAATCGTCATCTGCGTTTTTCTTCTTCACATAGGCTAAATAAAAGGTATTTCCACTGGAAATTGGTGCATAAAAGTGAATCCAAATACAGGAAATGAAGTCATTCATGCTTAAAACTTCCCTGGGGGAGGACACCCAGACCCCCCACTGTGATATCGCCCCCCCATATACCCCAAAGGCAGACTCTGGCCATTATACAGTTATACATTATACAGGCCAATACATTAGACTACACCACTGCATACAAACATTACACCTAGTCAAGCTTCAGTAGAAAACAGCAGCAAAAGGTCATTAAAAGATACAGTTGGTGAAATATTTGACTTTTTTTTTATCTCAATCAACAGTATATTGTAAAAACACAAAGATATTAAAAAAAAGAGTTAAAAAAAAAAGACTATTTTTTTTTATTTTTAGCAAGACCTCTGACCTTTAATAACCTCGCTGGCTGCTCCTGTTTATATGCTTGTGTCTGTCTTTTATATATTTACCATGTAGCACTGTGAGACACAGAGAGAGAGAGAGAGACAGAGAGACAGAGAGACGAGAGAGAGAGAGAGAGAGAGAGAGAGAGAGAGAGAGACAGAGAGAGAGAGAGAGAGAGAGACAGAGAGAGAGAGAAAGACAGAGAGTGTGAGAGAAAAACACAGAGAGAGAGAGAGAGAGAGAGAAAGACAGAGAGAGAGAGAGAGAAAGAGAGAGAGAGAGAAAGACAGAGAGTGTGAGAGAAAGACACAGAGAGAGAGAGAGAGAAAGACAGAGAGACACAGAGAGAGAGAGAGAGAGAGAAAGACAGAGAGAGAGACACAGAGAGAGAGAGACACAGAGAGAGAGAGAAAGACAGAGAGAGAGAGAGAGAGAAAGACAGAGAGTGTGAGAGAAAGACACAGAGAGAGAGAGAGAGAAAGACAGAGAGAGAGACACAGAGAGAGAGAGAAAGACAGAGAGAGAGAGAAAGACAGAAAGAGAGACACAGAGAGAGAGAGAAAGACAGAGAGAGAGAGAAAGACACAAGAGAGAGAGAGAGAGAGAAAGACAGAGAGAGAGACACAGAGAGAGAGAGAAAGACAGAGAGAGAGAGAGAGAGACACAGAGAGAGAGAGAGAGAGAGAGACACAGAGAGAGAGAGAGAGACGGAGAGAGAGAGAGAGAAAGACAGATATAAACAGAGGTGGAAAGAGTACAAAAATATTCTACTTAAGTAAAAGTACTATTACTTTGATAGACTTACCGGTACTCAAGAAAAAGCAAAAAGTAGCTCATTTAAAATGAAAAGTTACTCAGTTACTTCTTAACAGCAGCTAGAGAGAGATGTACTTTATAAAAGTTGTTATGTAACATATTATTTATACTTATTATACTGATTAAATCAGTCTTTTGTGATTTGATAAGGGCACAAATACGCTTTTGATTTGAGTTTGTTGACAGATACTTTGCCAAAGCAACGTTAGAGACCTCTTTATTTACTCAGTAACGGGTGAGATGTAAAATAAGACCAGTACGATACTTTAGTGCAATATATCGATATAAGTAACAAAAAGGATGAGTTTGAAAAGGAGCTGTCAGAAGCACAATGCTCAACACTGTTGTCCTCGGGTCAAATTTGACCCATTTTCAAGTTTTTCATCAAATTTTCAACAACAAAAAGCAACGCGGATGGTTCTCTACAACATGAAGACAACATGGGGACAACATGGGGACAACATGAGGGCAACATGAGGACAACATAAGGGCAACACGAGGACAACATGAAGACAACATGAGGACAACATGAAGACAACATGAAGGCAACATGAGGACAACATGAAGACAACATGAGGACAACATGAGGACAACATGGGGACAACATGAGGACAACATGAGGGCAACATGAGGACAACATGAGGACAACATGGGGACAACATGAGGACAACATGAGGGCAACATGAGGGCAACATGAGGGCAACATGAGGGCAACATGAGGACAACATGAGGACAACATGAGGGCAACATGAGGGCAACATGAGGACAACATGAGGACAACATGGGGACAACATGAGGACAACATGAGGGCAACATGAAGACAATATGAGGGCAACATGGGGACAACATGAGGACAACATGGGGACAACATGAGGGTTAACACGTGACTCTTTGTCGCATTGAGACCTCATACCTGGCAAAGCTGATTCTGATCCTAGACTGTTAACATTAATAAAATCTATGACTATGGCGCCATCTAGTGGCAGCTGTTGGGAACTACAGCACCCCCCTCCCCACCCGCACCCCTTTGTCATTTTCACTTTCAACATCTCTTCTCTAACAGACAGACAGCTCCACGGAGGCAAGAGATACAGGAGGAAGATCCGCAGGATACACACCTGACTCAGGTAATTCTCGAGATCCGACTTACTTTAAAACTACATGCTAAATTATTTACTTTAAAACTAAATTCAACTTTAGTCCAGCTATTGTGAAACTGCTCTGACAGGAAGTTGTTTGACTCGCGTGTTGATGCTGAAACAGCTTTCATCAGTGACGTTACCTAACGTTACCTGACGTTACCTGACGTTACCTGACGTTACGTGGATTCGGCGTGCAGGTCTTGTTTTTAGCAACAGTTTGCTTGGGTTTTGAGCGGTATGCATCCCCAATTACCTGCAAAACGTGTCGCGTGCACACGTTTCCTGCAGCGGGAAGTTAAGGCAGAAGACTGACGTTAACTTGTAGTCTCATCCGGGGTCTGGCGATAAACTACATACTCTTCAAACGCCATGGGAAAGCGGGAACGCCGCTTTGACACACAGTCCCGGTAAAACCAGCCGTCCCATTAGAGGAGACACCGCTGTGCTGCTCGGCGCCCCATGTTGGCTGAGTCCTGCAGCGGCCGCGGGTTCGAATCCGGCCTGCGGCTCTATGCTGCGTGTCATCCACATAGACCGTTAATATTATATAGATACATATAATATTAACGGTATATATATATATATATACACACACACACACATATATATATATACATACACACACACACACACATATACACTCACCGGCCACTTTATTAGGTACCCCATGCTAGTAACGGGTTGGACCCCCTTTTGCCTTCAGAACTGCCTCAATTCTTCGTGGCATAGATTCAACAAGGTGCTGGAAGCATTCCTCAGGGAGTTTGGTCCATATTGACATGATGGCATCACAGAGTTGCCGCAGATTTGTCGGCTGCACATCCATGATGCGAATCTCCCGTTCCACCACATCCCAAAGATGCTCTATTGGATTGAGATCTGGTGACTGTGGAGGCCATTAGAGTACAGCGAACTCATTGTCATGTTCAAGAAACCAGTCTGAGATGATTCCAGCTTTATGACATGGCGCATTATCCTGCTGAAAGTAGCCATCAGAAGTTGGGTACATTGTGGTCATAAAGGGATGGACATGGTCAGCAACAATACTCAGGTAGGCTGTGGCGTTGCAACGATGGTCAATTGGTACCAAGGGGCCCAAAGAGTGCCAAGAAAATATTCCCCACACCATGACACCACCACCACCAGCCTGAACCGTTGATACAAGGCAGGATGGATCCATGCTTTCATGTTGTAGACGCCAAATTCTGACCCTACCATCCGAACGTCGCAGCAGAAATCGAGACTCATCAGACCAGGCAACGTTTTTCCAATCTTCTATTGTCCAATTTCGATGAGCTTGTGCAAATTGTAGCCTCACTTTCCTGTTCTTAGCTGAAAGGAGTGGCACCCGGTGTGGTCTTCTGCTGCTGTAGCCCATCTGCCTCAAAGTTCGACGTACTGTGCGTTCAGAGATGCTCTTCTGCCCACCTTGGTTGTAACGGGTGGTAATTTGAGTCACTGTTGCCCTTCTATCAGCTCGAACCAGTCTGGCCATTCTCCTCTGACCTCTGGCATCAACAAGGCATTTCCGCCCACAGAACTGCCGCTCACTGGATGTTTTTTCTTTTTCGGACCATTCTCTGTAAACCCTAGAGATGGTTGTGCGTGAAAATCCCAGTAGATTAGCAGTTTCTGAAATACTCAGACCAGCCCTTCTGGCACCAACAATCATGCCACGTTCAAAGTCACTCAAATCACCTTTCTTCCCCATACTGATGCTCGGTTTGAACTGCAGGAGATTGTCTTGACCATGTCTACATGCCTAAATGCACTGAGTTGCCGCCATGTGATTGGCTGCTTAGAAATTAAGTGTTAACGAGCAGTTGGACAAGTGTACCTAATAAAGTGGCCGGTGAGTGTATATATATACACACACACATATATATATATACACACACACACATATAGTATATACACACACACACATATATATATACACACACACACACATATATATATATAATGTACACACATACACAGTCTATGGTCATCCCCCATCTCTCTCCCACTTTCCTGTCTATCCACTGTCACTTTGAATAAAGGAGAAAAACACAGAGAGAGAGAGAGAGAAAGAGAGAGATAAACAGAGGTGGAAAGAGTACAAAAATATTCTACTTAAGTAAAAGTACTATTACTTTGATAGACTTACCGGTACTCAAGAAAAAGCAAAAAGTAGCTCATTTAAAATGAAAAGTTACTCAGTTACTTCTTAACAGCAGCTAGAGAGAGATGTACTTTATAAAAGTTGTTATGTAACATATTATTTATACTTATTATACTGATTAAATCAGTCTTTTGTGATTTGATAAGGGCACAAATACGCTTTTGATTTGAGTTTGTTGACAGATACTTTGCCAAAGTAAAAGTATTTTGACGGCCCATTTTTTGTCAGAATTTGACCCATTGTCCTATATCAATGTCCTTTTTAATTCCCCAAAATAACATGATTGATTCCACCCAACGCTCTTTGCCAAGTACAAATCTCTACTTTCATTAATTTTGGGGCGTCTTATTCAATTTTATAGCATTGTAAAACAAATGGAAGTGTTTTTGAAATAGTATTGAGTAAAAGTTGACATATTCCAGTCTGTGATTATCATCAACATCCATTCCTTTAATTTTAGTCTCAATAATTCCTAATTTCTGCTTTTCTAACTCAAACATTAGGTATAATTTCCTATAAATGAGGTTTATTGACCAAAAATTCCAAAAATAACTGTAAAACTAAAGTTAATAAGTTAGTGTTACGTAGTGTTGGAAACGTCAAAAAAAGTGTTGAAAAAAGGGACAAAAACATAAGAAAAAGTTAAAAACCGATAAAAAGCGTCAACAAAAGTGTTGATTTTCAACTTTGACGGGAAGACAACACAAGGGTTAATATTTAATAACCAGGCAGTATCATTTCACTGTAAGCTTTTTTCTTTTCCTCCTTTAATTTTTTTGACAGGACAGTTAGGTGAGAAAGGAGAGAGAGGGAAGACATCGGCACTCAAAGTACATCGAAGTACAAGTTTTTCTTCATTACTCACTATTGTGTAATGTCTTAGTTTGTAGCGTTGAAGTCAGTGAGGTCTGATGTCATATCAACGTTTTCTTCTTCCAGGTTGGGAAGGTTTGAGGATCGGACTGCAGTCAGTAAGAAAGGCGGAGAAGCAGCAACGTCTGTCTGAAAAAGGAAAGGCGCTGAGATCTCATCTGGACGAGGTGACAGGTACAATTACTCTCAGGAAAAACGTGTGAACATAGGGGGTGTGTACTTATGTCCCCTGTATTTTAACATAGGGGGGTGTGTACTTATGCCCCCTGTATTTTAACATAGGGGGGTGTGTACTTATGCCCCCTGTATTTTAACATAGGGGGGTGTATACTTATGCCCCCTGTATTTTAACATAGGGGGGTGTATACTTATGCCCCCTGTATTTTAACATAGGGGGGTGTATACTTATGTCCCCTGTATTTTAACATAGGGGGTGTATACTTATGCCCCTGTATTTTAACATAGTGGGTGTATACTTATGTCCCCTGTATTTTAACATAGGGGGGTGTATACTTATGCCCCCTGTATTTTAACATAGGGGGTGTATACTTATGCCCCTGTATTTTAACATAAGGGGTGTATACTTATGCCCCCTGTATTTTAACATAGGGGGGTGTGTACTTATGCCCCCTGTATTTTAACATAGGGGGGTGTGTACTTATGCCCCCTGTATTTTAACATAGGGGGGTGTATACTTATGCCCCCTGTATTTTAACATAGGGGGTGTATACTTATGTCCCCTGTATTTTAACATAGGGGGTGTATACTTATGCCCCTGTATTTTAACATAGTGGGTGTATACTTATGTCCCCTGTATTTTAACATAGGGGGGTGTATACTTATGCCCCCTGTATTTTAACATAAGGGGTGTATACTTATGCCCCCTGTATTTTAACATAGGGGGGTGTATACTTATGCCCCCTGTATTTTAACATAGGGGGTGTATACTTATGTCCCCTGTATTTTAACATAGGGGGTGTATACTTATGTCCCCTGTATTTTAACATAGGGGGTGTATACTTATGTCCCCTGTATTTTAACATAGGGGGTGTATACTTATGTCCCCTGTATTTTAACATAGGGGGGTGTATACTTATGCCCCTGTATTTTAACATAGGGGGTGTATACTTATGTCCCCTGTATTTTAACATAGGGGGGTGTGTACTTATGCCCCCTGTATTTTAACATAGGGGGTGTATACTTATGTCCCCTGTATTTTAACATAGGGGGGTGTATACTTATGCCCCTGTATTTTAACATAGGGGGTGTATACTTATGTCCCCTGTATTTTAACATAGGGGGTGTATACTTATGTCCCCTGTATTTTAACATAGGGGGGTGTGTACTTATGCCCCCTGTATTTTAACATAGGGGGTGTATACTTATGTCCCCTGTATTTTAACATAGGGGGGTGTATACTTATGCCCCCTGTATTTTAACATAGGGGGTGTATACTTATGCCCCTGTATTTTAACATAGGGGGGTGTATACTTATGCCCCCTGTATTTTAACATAGGGGGGTGTATACTTATGCCCCCTGTATTTTAACATAGGGGGTGTATACTTATGTCCCCTGTATTTTAACATAGGGGGTGTATACTTATGTCCCCTGTATTTTAACATAGGGGGTGTATACTTATGCCCCTGTATTTTAACATAGGGGGTGTATACTTATGTCCCCTGTATTTTAACATAGGGGGGTGTGTACTTATGCCCCCTGTATTTTAACATAGGGGGTGTATACTTATGTCCCCTGTATTTTAACATAGGGGGGTGTGTACTTATGCCCCCTGTATTTTAACATAGGGGGTGTATACTTATGTCCCCTGTATTTTAACATAGGGGGTGTATACTTATGTCCCCTGTATTTTAACATAGGGGGGTGTGTACTTATGCCCCCTGTATTTTAACATAGGGGGTGTATACTTATGTCCCCTGTATTTTAACATAGGGGGGTGTATACTTATGCCCCCTGTATTTTAACATAGGGGGTGTATACTTATGTCCCCTGTATTTTAACATAGGGGGGTGTGTACTTATGCCCCCTGTATTTTAACATAGGGGGGTGTATACTTATGCCCCCTGTATTTTAACATAGGGGGTGTATACTTATGCCCCCTGTATTTTAACATAGAGGGTGTATACTTATGCCCCCTGTATTTTAACATAGAGGGTGTATACTTATTAGAGGATGGATACCCGACCCGAGCCCGACGGGACCCGACGGGTCGGGCCGGGTTCGGACAGATTTTTAGAAAGGATGCTCGGGTTCGGGTCGGGCTCGGTCACATCAGCGCGATAAGGCATTGAACATTTTGAATTTAAAACAGCTTAAAATAAATGTCAAATATTACCCTAACATCCGTCTTCCTGTGTGCTGTGACAACCAAAGACGTGCGTATTAAGCTCCATGTGGCAGCGCAACGATGGAAGATGTTAAAAAGAAGTTGGCCGCAGGAGATTTTAAAACTATTGAAAACGAAGGAAAGTCAGCTGTGCATTGATGCGCTCATCTGTTGACATTTCCCAATGCCTTCCTACAATTGCTTAATAAAAGCGGCTTTCCACACAAACAAACGTACATGTGTCATTAATGAGAATCAAATGCGATTTTAACTGTCGGACGCGGGCCGGGCTCGGACAGAAAAATCCGGCCCGATCCGCACTCTAATACTTATGCCCCCTGTATTTTAACATAGAGGGTGTATACTTATGCCCCCTGTATTTTAACATAGGGGGTGTATACTTATGCCCCCTGTAACATAGGGGGTGTATACTTATGCCCCCTGTATTTTAACATAGGGGGGTGTGTACTTATGCCCCCTGTATTTTAACATAGGGGGGTGTATACTTATGCCCCCTGTATTTCCCCTGTATTTTAACATAGGGGGGTGTATACTTATGCCCCCTGTATTTTAACATAGGGGGGTGTATACTTATGCCCCCTGTATTTTAACATAGGGGGGTGTATACTTATGCCCCCTATATTTTAACATAGGGGGGTGTATACTTATGCCCCCTGTATTTTAACATAGGGGGGTGTATACTTATGCCCCCTGTATTTTAACATAGGGGGGTGTATACTTATGCCCCCTGTATTTTAACATTGGGGGGTGTATACTTATGCCCCCTGTATTTTAACATTGGGGGGTGTATACTTATGCCCCCTGTATTTTAACATAGGGGGGTGTATACTTATGCCCCCTGTATTTTAACATAGGGGGGTGTATACTTATGCCCCCTGTATTTTAACATAGGGGGGTGTGTACTTATGCCCCCTGTATTTTAACATAGGGGGGTGTGTACTTATGCCCCCTGTATTTTAACATAGGGGGGTGTATACTTATGCCCCCTGTATTTTAACATAGGGGGTGTATACTTATGCCCCCTGTATTTTAACATAGGGGGGTGTATACTTATGCCCCTGTATTTTAACATAGGGGGGTGTATACTTATGCCCCCTGTATTTTAACATAGGGGGGTGTATACTTATGCCCCCTGTATTTTAACATAGGGGGGTGTATACTTATGCCCCCTGTATTTTAACATAGGGGGGTGTATACTTATGCCCCCTGTATTTTAACATAGGGGGGTGTATACTTATGCCCCCTGTATTTTAACATAGGGGGGTGTATACTTATGCCCCCTGTATTTTAACATTGGGGGGTGTATACTTATGCCCCCTGTATTTTAACATTGGGGGGTGTATACTTATGCCCCCTGTATTTTAACATTGGGGGGTGTATACTTATGCCCCCTGTATTTTAACATTGGGGGGTGTATACTTATGCCCCCTGTATTTTAACATTGGGGGGTGTATACTTATGCCCCCTGTATTTTAACATAGGGGGGTGTATACTTATGCCCCCTGTATTTTAACATAGGGGGGTGTATACTTATGCCCCCTGTATTTTAACATAGGGGGGTGTATACTTATGCCCCCTGTATTTTAACATAGGGGGGTGTATACTTATGCCCCCTGTATTTTAACATAGGGGGGTGTATACTTATGCCCCCTGTATTTTAACATAGGGGGGTGTATACTTATGTCCCCTGTATTTTAACATAGGGGGGTGTATACTTATGCCCCCTGTATTTTAACATAGGGGGGTGTATACTTATGCCCCCTGTATTTTAACATAGGGGGGTGTATACTTATGTCCCCTGTATTTTAACATAGGGGGGTGTATACTTATGCCCCCTGTATTTTAACATAGGGGGGTGTATACTTATGCCCCCTGTATTTTAACATAGGGGGGTGTATACTTATGCCCCCTGTATTTTAACATAGGGGGGTGTATACTTATGCCCCCTGTATTTTAACATAGGGGGTGTATACTTATGCCCCCTGTATTTTAACATAGGGGGGTGTATACTTATGCCCCCTGTATTTTAACATGGGTGGTGTATACTTATGCCCCTGTATTTTAAGGAAAAACATTTATTTATGATACATACATTACTTAAAAATTAAGGCATTAAGATCAATTTCCTAAAGATGTTTTTTATTCCTCTTTTTAGTCAACTTTAGCCTGGATGTGTAAACTTAGAGATCTCACCCGCCCCCAAATATTAAAGATACGCCCTTGCATACAGGTAACGACAAGTTATCAGAAGAACCGGAATAAATGAGTAGACAAGCGAGAAAAGAGTTGGATTGAAAAAGCTAGCGAGCGAACAAGAAAAACACGCTTTAACATTATCCGTTCAAAAACTTACAAAACCAGTTCTGACGATCCGTTCCAGACTGGTTTCCATTAACGTGTTCTTTGAATCCACTGAAACATCCAAGGTGTGCCACGGTGAATACAAAGACCACACCAGAGTCATCTTTTTATCCCTCATGGTCCCAGTTCTTCAGAACAGGAATGGTTGCTAGTTTAGCGCCAGACTGTCTTCACCAGGGCTTCAAAAAATCAAAAGAGCTGTTCCCTTTTTATTCATGTGCTTGGTTTTATTTTAAATTAAGCCACTAGTTTTTATCTTGTGTTAAAATCATGGCTAACATGTGCTATTTATAAATCGTTTTTAAATTTTTATTATATTTCATTTCTGGAAATCAACTTGCGACCCCCCCTCTCTCTGGCTCGCGACCCCCCTGTGGGTCCCGAGCCCCACTTTGGGAATCACTGCCTTAGGAGACCGGGTTTGTCTAAAACTGTCACTTGTTGGAATTAACCAAGTTTTACACGCCATAGTCCGTGAATCAATGAAAGTGATATTAGGGTTAGTCCTAATTTTAGACTCATTTTAAGCTAATTGATCAAAGAGGGGCTTTTTTGGTCATTCAATTACAAAAAAACTACAATTATTAGTATTCTTTGTTTTACCAGGAAACCACGATGACAACACCTGATCTCTGGAACACCCTGGAGGACCTGACAGATGAACAGTTCAAGCACTTCAAGTGGTTCCTGAAGCAGGATAAAATCCTGGAGGGCTTTTTAGGTATCAAAGTGGCTCGGTTGGAGAAGGCAGACAGGCAGGACACGGTGGATCTGATGGTGCAAAAATATCAGGGTCCTGGAGCTCTGAAGGTCACCTTGAAGGTTTTAGAAAACATCAACAGGAATGATCTGGCACAGTGTTTGTTACAAACCAGCTCAAGACCGAAAGGTAAGTTGAGGGAAGATAAAAATCTGCTAGCTGCCTGTCCCCTGAACACACTGTAAAAAACATCTCACTATCTGCTAGCTGCCTGTCCCCTGAACACACTGTAAAAAACATCTCACTATCTGCTAGCTGCCTGTCCCCAGAACACACTGTAAAAAACATCTCACTATCTGCTAGCTGCCTGTCCCCTGAACACACTGTAAAAAACATCTCACTATCTGCTAGCTGCCTGTCCCCAGAACACACTGTAAAAAACATCTCCTCACTATCTGCTAGCTGCCTGTCCCCTGAACAGACTGTAAAAAACATCTCCTCACTATCTGCTAGCTGCCTGTCCCCAGAACACACTGTAAAAAACATCTCACTATCTGCTAGCTGCCTGTCCCCAGAACACACTGTAAAAAACATCTCACTATCTGCTAGCTGCCTGTCCCCAGAACACACTGTAAAAAACATCTCATCACTATCTGCTAGCTGCCTGTCCCCTGAACACACTGTAAAAAACATCTCACTATCTGCTAGCTGCCTGTCCCCAGAACACACTGTAAAAAACATCTCACTATCTGCTAGCTGCCTGTCCCCAGAACACACTGTAAAAAACATCCCATCACTATCTGCTAGCTGCCTGTCCCCTGAACACACTGTAAAAAACATCTCACTATCTGCTAGCTGCCTGTCCTCTGAACACACTGTAAAAAACATCTCCTCACTATCTGCTAGCTGCCTGTCCCCTGAACACACTGTAAAAAACATCTCACTATCTGCTAGCTGCCTGTCCTCTGAACACACTGTAAAAAACATCTCCTCACTATCTGCTAGCTGCCTGTCCCCAGAACACACTGTAAAAAACATCTCACTATCTGCTAGCTGCCTGTCCCCAGAAC